>CAKNXH010069493.1:0-13089 GCA_932178445.1 Andricus quercusramuli
TGGTAATCCTTCAATCAAGAAGGAAGCTGAACAAAATGAGTCTGTAACGTTTCATTTACGATTGCTGATGATGAAGAAGAGCAAAATACATCTATGCGTCAAGAAGAAGAAGATGCCGCGACTAAGCCTGCTGATAATTATGAGTATTATACAAACAAGTTTCTCAGAATGCTGCAACAAAATACAAAGCAGTATTTGGATATGGTTTGCGTAAGCTCCATGATGGTATGTATGTATGTATGTATACCATTAAGCCATTTCCCTTTCGGGGTAGGCGTGACACTACCCGATTCGGGTAGTGTTTCTAGGTGGATAGTTTCTTGTAGTAAAGAACTACAAGTGTGGGCTCACCACACACACGATGATTGGTGATAAACCAATTAGTTTTGAGGGAAAATATATGCACGTTGATGGCAAACTGTATATGTCAATCATTGGTCTGCTTAAAATGCTGTTCGGAAAAACTATCAAAGAGAGATTTATAAGATCTGATGATACAAAGTACAAAAAGTTTATTGCAAAACTGTTGAATATATCATGCAGACGATTCTTAACGAGTGAAGGGTCCCTACGACAGTGTGCGGTAGCAAGATGTTAGATTCAAGATTACAGCCATTACGACGTAGGCGGCAAGAGATTTTGTAACGTTAGCGAGGCCAAAGAACAATACGTAGCAGTAATTTTGGGGCTTAAACAGCGCATTGTACAAAATGATTTGCGTACAGTGTTTCAAGTCACATCAGCTATGCCAACAGAGATTGATAATATTAATTTGATGATACGTATACTCGAAGAATCAATCAACGAGGAACTGAAAAACCTGAAGATTGACACCCAACAAGATATTCCAGTCTGTAGCCCTGAACTCATTGGTCAGTTGAACGCTCGATCGAACGCACTCCAGAATGGACAACGAGAAATTGGCAGTAGTCAACGAACTGCATAAGCCTGCTAGAAATAATTATAGACGTCGTTGCGTGCAAATGCGTGATATAGATGTGATGTGGCTAGCAGACTTGTTTAAAATGCTATCCTATGCCCAGAAGAATCTATTCTAGTGAAGGGTCGTGTGGCAAAAAACTTACACACTGATGAAGGCAAAGATTTTGTAATTTACATTTTTTAAATCTTGTACAACGATATGGT
Organism: Andricus quercusramuli; assembly: GCA_932178445.1. Taxonomy (NCBI): domain Eukaryota; kingdom Metazoa; phylum Arthropoda; class Insecta; order Hymenoptera; family Cynipidae; genus Andricus; species Andricus quercusramuli. The sequence goes on from CAKNXH010069493.1 coordinate 1,147, forward strand.
ATCATTCTCTACTCAACGTATAGTAATCTGAAGGCGTTAATCTGTCAATGATTTAATCACATGCTCCAAAATAAGATGTGGCCAGAAATCAGCTTGAGAAGCAACTACAAATGGATAGACATTTTACCTGCTCTCATCTCCAAGTACAACAAAACCAAACATCGATCAATCGGTATGAAGCCAAAAGATGTCATTGCCGAGTTTGAAGAAAAGATGATGAAACGCTTCAAAAAATTTCGAAATATACCCAGGAGAAGGTCAAAATTTAAAGTTCGATCGAATCATGTCCACAAATCTAGTGACGCATATACTCAAGGACTTATATGGAGGACTTAAATGAAGGACTTGCTCAGTGACAACAACCCATCGCTGACAGATTCTATGAACAAGAACTTCTCAAAGTTAAGCATCCAGACGTATAACTTGTGGAAAAAGTAATCAAGAAACGTGGAAATAAAATCTTTATGAAGTGGTTAGCTTTTTATAATTCACGTAAAAGCTGGATAGATAAATCAGATATGTAATGAACATAATGCAATGTTGAATGGACTATGTGCAATGTTGAAGCAACGACAACGGCAACTGTTTGAGAAATGTTTAAAGTTCCTTCATGCATTTTTTTGGACGTTTCTGTTATTTTTTCAATGATAAACTATGCTCCAAAGTTTACTGCCGTTAAAATCTGTCAAATTTCCTTAGTTTTTGTGAGCTTTTTAGTTCTGTGAGCCATAAAACATTATCTGGCATTTCGGTTTCAGGCTTATTAACGTACAACACTTTGAACTTTAAAATGATGATTCATTCATGGAGCTACCATTTTTTCTTCACTTACTTTTTTAAAGTCAAAGCCAGAGGACTCGAGTTTTCACGACGATAGTAGAAGATGTTAGATGAATCCTAAGCAGCCCCTGGAATAGGCACCGCCACAAAATCATTCTCCACTCTTGCTAGAGAAACGTGAGTGTAGAATGAATCTAGAATCCTCTAGATTTTTGGTAGGGATGGGAAAAGCATTTCGGTCAAATTTCTGTTCTCTGATACTTCATGTCATACTTATCAAAAGTCGCAATTTGAGCAATTTCACAAAAAAGTTTGTTCTCTATATAAAATTCCACTCGAAAAACTCGCGGAGCTGTCAAAATTGTTCAGTTTTTTATATTTTTACAGTAATCTAGACATACAAAAGCGATAAACATTTTTATAACTTTAGCACAGGGCATGGCCTAATATACAAACCACTTTTTAAAAAAACATCCCTAAAAGAAGGTAATTCATTCTGACCCCGTTTTACAAACTTTAAAGGGTCTCACCATTACCAATAAAGCAATTTTCTTAAAATATAAACCAATATTGCAATTTTACTTACATATTTGCTGGACTGTCGCCAGCAGCAGCTACTGTAGGATCCAAATGTATTTTACAAGGCCTCCCGTGGAGTTGAAGAAACTGTGTAGGGTCCGATTTCTAAATGACATATATAAATTGAGGATGGAGATTCAAACATTCAGAATTGAGCAATCTAAGATGACGTCACTAAAACGTACGGAAATTGTTGGAAAATATGCTGAACGTAAGAGTAAGCTAGAAATTCATTATAATTGTATTTCTCAAGTGTGAAAGTCCTTTTTGCAAATTTGCAGCATCTTTTTCGTTGAAAATAAACTTTTACTTAAAAAAATAAATGAAGTGACACAAATTTTAGGTTATGTTGCTTAGCTGCCCAGTGTGTCGGAGTGTCAGAATCAACTCTAGCCAGGGAACATAACCTAAAATTTTAGTCATTTTATTTATTTTTTGGAAAATATAAGATCATTGCTGACCAAAAAGGTGTTGTACATTTTCGGAAATAGCTTTTACACTTGGGAAATATAATTATTAATACATTTCTAACTTACTTTAACCATCAGAATATTTGTTTACCAATTCCCATACATTTCAGTAGGTATTATTGTTTTCGGCCAAGTTTAACCTTCCTAAATATTTTGCCCTTGCCATAGGACCTGAAAGGTCATCTTAAATTGCTCAATTGAAACTTATGCAGTCACAGGGCCGGCAAGAGATGGATACTATGGGTACAAATGTACCGGGCAACAAGCTCAAGTGGGGCCCCTTTCTTGGGACTTGTAATTATTATTTTTTCTTTGCTTTTTATAATTCTAGTACAGTTATTATAATTTAAGTTTCAACGTTAAAAAAACTTTTTATTATTCTAATTAGATAACATAGCTTTCTTGAGCTTCATTATAAATTTGAAAATCTCATCTTTAAAAGTCTTTAGATATCAATAAAAATAGATGGTAGTATAGTGAGAATTTTTAAATGAGAATATTTAGCATCAATAACTATTTCTATAAATAATATTTAGTAATCAATTCAGAAATTAAACGTAAGTCTCGAATCAAAGAGGTTAAGTTTGAGAAGTAAAAGATTTGAAAATTACCATATTTCGGACTCCTAATATGACAGATTGAGATAAGTTGTGCACAATAAATTATGTCATAAATTGATCTGACTATTGTAAGTTAAAACAGTATTTTATACAACAATTGTTATGAGAGCAGGAGCAGGTAGCATCCTACTTCCATAAATAGACTACGAAAGTGAAAGTCATCAAGAACCAACTAACCTCACCTATAATGCAAAAGGGGTAAGGGGCCAAACTTAAAATGTTAAGATAACAATTTGAAGTATATTCAAGAATAAAGACCAGCAAGAACAATATTACAATGCGTTAAAAATTGAAATGTTTCCAGGAAAATGGTATCAGAATAGCACCGTTTAAAATTTAGATTATAATGATTATCCAAGATAAGCAAGAGATATCATTTTGTTAACCCTTGCTTGCCACACCTTCGCGGAGTAACACGCTTGCCACACTGGGGTGTCGGCCACCCCAGTCATAAAAACTGTAATAAAAATTAACTATTGTATATTTTTCTTTGAAAATTGGTATGGAACTTCTGAAAAACGTACTTTAAAGGATCATATAGTATCATATATACTTAATTAAATTTAAGTAGACTAAAAAATGTGCAGAAGCAAGAAAAAAGTGACAATTTTTACAAAAAAATGCATATTTTTTATATTTTCTAACATTAAGGGCTAAAATTTTAGCTAAGTTTTCTAATGTTGTGTCACTATAAGATAAAAAATATGAGTTTACAGGATCGTCCAAAAAAGGTATTTATTATGAGGAATGAAGGACGAAATTTTACGGAAAAATTAGTTAAGCATTTTTACCAAAAAATTATATTTTATTTATGAAAAAAAAAAATCTTACATTATTTTTACTAAAAATGATAAAAAAACATTATTCTGAAGAAAAACCAATCAATTTTAAGTATAATAGTAATTTTTGACACGCCTTGCGCAAAGCTCGATATTGCGCACGCTAGCGTATGCTAAATCAAGCTTTCAACACGTCGTATAAAAAAATACCGTTCGAAACATGTGCGAGAATTAACCTTGTGTACATTTCACACAAGGCTAAAGTCACATATTTTATTAGTATTTTCTTCACTCTGGAATCAAAATACATTCGTAAAAAAATTCAACCCGAAAAATCAATTTCGATCATACTTGCCACTCTGGGGTGTTTGACACCCCACGCAACTTTTGAACAGTTGCCACAGACGCGTAAACTAGTGCAGCGCTATGCCAATGCCCTGAATAAGTACTGGCAGTCTCGAGTTATTGGCAATTATTGATGTAAAGCGATTTCCTTCACGTTTAGGTACTTAAAATTAAGAAAAAAAAAGCCTGGGGTGTAATCCACCCCACAGTGGCAAGTAAGGGTTAAGGCAATTATCAATTTCTTTCTTAATTAAAAACATTTCGTCAAAAGCTTTTTTTGATGCGATGTTCTCTTAATTGATAAGAATGAAAAGGGCCCTTATAGACGGGTCTAGTTTAAGAGATATTCGCGTTTTTCTATGGCAGGATCAAAATTATTATTTTCGGGCTATTTCCACCCCTCGTGAAAAGAAATACCAACTGTATACCGTTTCCAGACTAAATTCAAACACGATTTAGTATTTTTCTACGATGTACCCCTCAGTAAAGTTTATACCTACCTTACTGGCAGGGTCATAAAGTCTTGTGAGGACCAGAATATGACTGTTTAGGTCAGGTATATATCATGTTACACGAAAAAGTATAACACGTATGCTTATGACACTCGCCAACTTTAGATTGCTTTAGATGCTTTTTAATCAAAGAACGGGTTTTCGAAGTTCCAATTCAAAAATACCCCAGCGACTCGTTTTTCATCCTAAAGGCTTCATTTTGGGATTACAATTTTTTTTAATTTTTTATCTGGCTATGTTGCCCTTCACGAAAATCCATGCCGTACAGATCTCGAGAAGAAAGAGGAGGGTGTGATTACGAGGGATCCCAAAATGATGCATGTACCGGGCCTCAACATTTACGAGCGGATCGTCGTTCAGCTTCTAGAATTCACCTGATTCCTTCCCCATTAATGTCAAGAGCCAAAGGCGTCCGGTTATTACCGATCGTGTACGATATCTCAAGCCTTCGGGGCTATCGACATTAGTGATGCCGTCGAGCGATATTTCCCGATCCCGACACGATTCCGACTCGATCCTACCCTCCAGTATCGGGTGTAGATCGAGTCGGTTTTAGCTCGACTCGACTTTAGCTCGGGAAGTCGATATATCGACTCGGGATCGGATCGGGTTTTCGATACGCCTTCGACAGATGTGCACTCCTCAGTTGAACTGAGCGGAGAGGGAAGTTTGACAATAGCTTGACGTCACTCGGTCCCCCCTGACTCCTCCGCTGCCTGGTTAAACCGGTTATGGCTGGAGGGAAAATGCTGAAATTTAATTTTCGGGTAGTGGAAGAGTTTTACTTGGCTAAGTAGTAAATAATTTGAAACATCTAAATGCAACTGTATAACCTATTTCAATCTTCATCTAATTATAAATTATTTGTCAATAAAAAAGCATCTTGTTTTTAATACTCGACAACATTGGACTGTTTATTGAGAAGGAGCAAATATAAAGCAGATTTTAAAAAGTGAACAATTCCTAGCTGAATTGTTTGAAATATAATTGAATTGAATCGTCAACTGAACATTTCAGAGTGCTGCAACCTACATTTCAATTTTCAACTCCACAATTGTAATTTTTTTCTTTTTAAATTGTTAATTCGTGAAAAAGAGTTTTTTAATTTAATGTATAAGTAATAATAGAAGAATTATTATTTCAAAAAGGTGTAAAATATAAATTATCTGACGTCTAATGAAACAAGTCTCTGGTTTGAAAATTTTTTGATTGTTCAATTTGTAATGTTTTCACTTCAGAATTCTTGGAATTATATTTTTAACAAATTTATTAATTCATTCTTCAATTTGGAGGATCACAAATGATGGCGTGGATACATATTTCTTGAGTAGCAATCTGTGAAACGTTGTATTTTTACAAGTTTTTTCAACAATATAGTAAAATTTTCCACAAATGATATGAACTTTTAACAATTGAGTTAAACTCTCATTCGAACAGCTTAGTTTTCAACCCGAATATGTACGGAAAATTCTCAATGAAAACGTAAATAGTTCAATTTTTAATAAAAGATGAAATGCTCAAACTCAAATTGTTACTTCATAAAATTATTTTTGAACATAAAAAAAAAGAGTTTTCAACAAAATATTTACGTCCTCAACCAATGAAATGAAATTTTAAACCATGTATAGATCAAATTTCAATCAAGTACTTGAATTGTCAACCAAGACGTTAATTTTTCTACAAAGAAGACTAATTTTTCACAAAGTTCATGTATTATTAGACAATGATGTACATTTTCAAAGTAAAAAGATAAATTTTTGGACCAAAAATGAGAGAGTTAAATTTCAGTGAAAGAAAATTATTTTTCACTTTAAAAAAAGGAACTTCAAAGAAAGACTTCAATTTTCAAGTAAATGTAATACTTTTCAAATAAATTGATGAAGGTTCATTTTTAAAAAATAAAGTGAATTTACAACAATGCACCTGAACCGTCAACCAAGAAGTTGAGTGTTCAACCAAGACATTTCATTTTACACCAAAAAGACAAATTTTTAACAAACACATGAACTTACAACACAAATTCTTAAGGAATTTTTACTGGAAAATCAAAAAGTTCTGTTTTCTGTTATAAAAATTAATATGTAACCAAAAATACTAATCATCGCGAGAATAGGTTCAATTTTCAAACAGAAAAATAAATTTTCAATCAATAATGCAGTTCAATTTCTATGGAAAAAATTATTGACAAAACAATAAAAACGTGTTTTCAATAATACAATTAAAATATACCTGTTTTCCAGAAAATTTGTCTTTTCATCTTGAAAATTCAACTATTTGGTGGAAATTTAACTTTTTTGTTGAAAATTCAAGTATTTTGCTGAAAATTAGAATTTTTGGATGAATTCAACTATAGAAACTTGCTCTTCTTTGGGCTTGAAAATTCTTTCTTGATTGAAAATTCTTCCTTTTCGTTGAAAATTCATATTTCTGGTAGGAAATGTAACTATTTTAATAAAAATTAGTTTCTTTGTTGGTTCAAACGACACTTTTTTATTGAAAATTTACATTTTCGTGTTGAAACTGCTTTTGCAGAAAATTCGTCTTTTTTTTAAATTCTACCATTTTATAGAAATTTTAATTATTTAGATGAAAATTCAACTATTTCGTTCAAACTTTAAATATTTTGTTAAAAATAAATTTTTGATTGCAAATTCCTATTTTAGGGTTGAATATGTAACTGTTTTCTAGAAAATTTTTTTTTCGTCATGAAAATTCAAATATTTGGAATAAAGTTTAACTATTTCGTTAAAAATGAGCTTTTTTGTTGAAAATTCAACTATTTTGTTAAATATTCCTATTTTTTTTGGATGAATTTAACTATTTTTGGTTGAAAATTAAATCTTCTGTTTGGATAAAATGTCAACCCAATAACACATTAACCTTGGTTTCATAGTTGACAATTTATCTCTGGTTGAAAATTTAACTATTTTGATGAAAAATCGTTTTTTCTTGGTTGTAAATGAACTTTCTTGGTTAAAATGTACATTTTCGGGTAAAAAATGTAACTGGCGCAAGCCCCATGAAGTTTAACATAATAAAAAAAAAGACGTTTTTGCAAATCTTATTCAGAATCCTCAATGTTATCTCAATCGAGTTGAAACTCAACATTTCTCTTCGCAATTAGCCATAGAATACGAATAAAATATCACTTTCCAAAAACCAACACTATAAGTATGTTTTATAGGGTCCCAAAGAAACCCCATAAGTGAAAAATGGGTTTTGCGAGTTTTTGGCGCTAATTATGATTTTTTGCGGTCTTTTTAATGCGAAATGTTTCTAAGACATAAAATATTCATTTTTACTGAAAATTAGATATTTTCATGAATTGTTTAAACAATTTATTATTGTTTTTAGCAATTTTCTCACAGAATGGAGTTAGAAAGACGCGGTTTTTTCACAAATTTTCCATTTGTTGTCCAATTTTCAATTAGAGGGAAGTGATGGTTAATCAATGTTAATAATAGTGATTGTTTAAACAATGTATCATAATTTGTAATAATATTATATTTGAATAATGCTAGAATGATGCGGATTTTTTTTAATTTCTGGCTTCTTGTCCAATTTTCATTTGGACCGAAGTGATAATGAATTGAAGTTAACAAAATAATTGTTTGAACAATTTATTATCATTGTCAATAATATTCTATTTGCTTAATTGGTAGAATGTTGTGCTTTTTTATGAAATTTGCAACTGTTTGTTTATTTTTTATTAGGCGTGACTTAATAATTAATCACATTCAGCAAAAATAATTGTTGAAACAAATTATTATTGTTTATGACTATGTTCATCTATATCGATTGCGCCTGATAGTTGCGGTTTTTGGGCAATTTTTACCTCTCTGTCCTTTTTTCACTTAGTGAGGTAATAATTAAATAAAGGTAACAAAAAAGTTGTTAAAACAATTTAATATTATTTATAGTGGCGGCTTTTTCTAAAATCTTTCACTTTGTTTCGCCTGCTTAATTACTAACAATTAATAAATAAAAATGAGAGAAAACTATATTTTAAACAATCTCTTTCCTTTTCGTGAATATATATTTTTCTGAAATGAAACAGATATTTAAAATTGTTTGTTTTTGCCTCTTGTGTAAAATAGCATTTTTTCTTTAAATTAATTCTACTAAGCATTTGGAAAAGAGCAAAAATAATTTGCTTAAAACAACAATACATTTCGAAAACTCATTTTTGTTGTGGTTGAATTATTACTTGTTCATAAATAAAAAGGCGATGCAAAGTGAAAGGTTTCAGAAAAAACCGCCACTTTCTAGCACTTATCTAAGAAAAGATAGTTATAAACAATATGAAATTGATATAAACAACTTTTCTGTAACTTTAATTAATTATTACCTCACTAAGTGAAAAAAGGACAGAAAGGTAAAAATTGCCAAAAACCGCAACCATCAGGCGCAATCGATATGGATGAAGATAGTCATAAGCAATAATAATTTGTTTAAACAATTATTTTTGCTAAATCTAATTAATTATCAAGTCACGCGTAATAAGAACTAAACAAACAGTTGAAAATTTCAGAAAAAACCGCAACATTCTACCGATTAAGCGAAGAGAATATTATCAACAATGATGATAAATTGTTTAAACAATTATTTTGTTAAATGTAATTTATTGTTACTCTACTTAAAATGAAAATTAAAGAAAAAACCAGAAATTAAAAAAAACAATCTTTCTAGCATTATTCAATTATAATATTATTAAGAAGTATAATAAATTGTTTAAACAAATATTTTGTTAACTTAAATTCATTATTATTTCACTAAATGAAAATTAAACAAAAAGCCAGAAATTAAAAAAAAACATAATCTTTCTAGCATTATTCAATTATAATATTATTAACAAGTATAATAAATTGTTTAAACAAATATTTTGTTAACTTAAATTCATTATTACTTCACTAAATAAAAAGTGGAGAAAAAAACAGAAATTAAAAAAAAAACCGCATCTTTTCAGCATTATTCAAACATTATATTATCACTAATTATGATAAATTGTTAAAACAATCACTATTGTTAACATTGATGAACTATCACTTTTCCCTCTAATAAAAAATTGGACAACAAATGGAAAAATTGTGAAAAAACCGCGTCTTTCTAACTCCATTCTATGAGAAAATTGCTAAAAACAATAATAAATTGTTTAAACAATTCATCAAAAAATATCATTTTCAGTGTAAAGTCATATTTTATGTATTAGAAATAATTCGCATTAAAAAAACCGCGAAAAAATCGTAATTAGCGCCAAAAACTCGCAAAACCCATTTTCAACCTATAAAACAGACTTATGGAGGTGATATTTGAAAAGTGATATTTTATTCGTATTCTATGGCTAATTGTGAAGAGAAATGTTGAGTTTCAACTCGATTGAGATAATATTAAGGATTCTGAATAAGATTTACAAAAACGTCTTTTTTTATTATAGGAAATACATGTTAAACTTCATGGGGCTTGCGCCACCCCTAAATATAATTTTTTTTGAAAACAAAAAAATGGATTTATTTTTGGGTGGATTTTGAAAAATTTCCAATGCATTTTTGGACCACCCTATTCTACATTGTGCATTTGTTTATATAATTTGTTCATAACATGAGCAAATATTAATGCCTGACAAAATTTTTTTAGAAAACATCATTGGCACTATAATTTCAACAAGATTATGAGAAAAATGGATTCCTTTTTGCCTAAAAACGCCTAAAATGTGAATTTCTTTATATATCTAGATTATCAAATAAACAAATATAAACGGATGGTAAATTTCTTCCAGAAAACATAGTTGGTAATGTCATTACAGCAAAAGTAAAAAAAACATTGGTTTCTGCCTTTTAATGTCTGCGATGTACATTTGTTTATAGAATTTGTTTATAGAATTAATCAATAACATTCAGTCTTGAATTTTGATGGCCACGTATCATCCAAACAATAAAAGCGAGCAATTGTAGAGCAAGAATATACTTTGAAAACAAATATTTCTTCATGTCAATTATTTGTTAATAAAATTTTCTTTTAATTAGCTTTATAAGGTAACAAATAACAATTTTTTTCTTCTTTCTTGTAACGCTGTGCATTGAACCCAAGTGAAGTAAATGACTTGAAGTTTAATAAAAATTGCGTCTCGGAGATAAAACATGAAATGAAAAAAACGACACTTTTTGCTGTTTGCTTTAATATAAAAATTAAATAAAGAAAGAAATAAAGTACACACTTACAACGTTTTCTACAAAATTTAGTCCTGAATTGTACAACAACAAAAAATGATTTAAATAGGTGCAATAGTACGTTCTAAATGTCCTTTTAAAATTTAAACCTCGTTATTCATTTCAACCTCACTGCGGACCGTGACGTCACAGACCCACATCTGGCGAAGGAGGATCGAAAACCCGACACGATCCCGAGCCGATATATCGCATTCCGAGCCAAAGTCGAGCCGAGAGAAAACCGATCACGGGTATCGAAAACCCGATCCCGACTCGAGAAAAAACCGACGCGATCTCGACACGATCACGAGAACGTATCGTATCGAACGGCACCACTAATCGACATATAGAAATCGTCCGATAATGCTGTGGGGAAACGTGTACTAGTGCTTCAGAGAGAGAAATTGTCGTTGTAGGTCATTTTGCCTCTTTCTAGTCGAAGCCAATAGGTAGAGAAGATTTTCAGTGTCTGGAGCCTGATGGAATATTAGGTCTGTGCCAAGTATATACGAATACCCCATAATTTGTATATGATGTATAGCTTGGAGAGTGTTTCGCGGGCCATCGAGAATAGTTTTTAATATAATTTGTAATGCATAATATATAAATTTGGGTAAAAAATGGTGAATACTTGCCTAATTTATCGCCGTCGAAAAGGTAAGAAATTCAAAATTTCGGAAAAAATATTGAACTTAGTTTTGACTAGCTTTTCCAGTAGCCGAACTACTTTAAGAGAACATTTACAAGAAACTCAATCCCAAACAGATCCAGTAGACTCTCCACAATAAGGGACAGATGAAACAGACGATCGCGAATTTACATAAATAACACACATACAGATCAAATGCAGATTAAATTTCACAATAATAAGGAAGATAGTCCCGCGCATGTTCTCGAAGAATTAATGAGATTTAAAAGAGGTTAAAAATGAACGATCGCGATATTCTGGAAAATGTAGATGCCCTAGTGGGCACCGGCACATCCTAAATACATCCTTAGAATGTACCTCTATGTCATGTGATTTTCCGTCTTTAGGACATCCTTTGGATCTTTTTATGTCTTTAAGAGGTCCTCAGGACGTCCCTAAGATATCCGTCAAAAGACGGTTATAGGACAACTTTAGGACTTGCGAATGTTTCTTAACATTTGTTAATTAATTTGCAAAGTTTTAAACAAATTCTATTTGTTTAAATAATTTTTCTTGAACATTTTTTTTTTTAAGAAATAAGGGTTTTTTGTCTAAAAATTCGTCGATCTAGCAGTTTATTATCTTTTAGTAACATAACTTTATTAAAATTTTTTTACCAATTCTATAAAAAATAGTAATAACTTTTAGGGAAAAAACTAATTTTCGAAAAAAAATTATTTAAACAAATTCCATTAGTGTAAATAATTGACAATTAATTAGGCAATGCTAATAAATATACCACTATACCAATATTAATAATTTGAGGTAAAAAAAAAAAACGAGAATACAGTGCCCAAATGGTCGTTTTTGTAACACCCACCTCAAAAGTTGACGTTTTCATGCTTCTAAATGGTGCATAAAGGACCTTATTTGAGCAACCTGTGTGCGAAACAATTTTCGCGCATGCGCAGTTTGAAGATGGCTTACTTTAGGCACTGGTGAAAAAGCTGCGTATGTGCACTTT
>CAKNXH010069503.1:2490-14413 GCA_932178445.1 Andricus quercusramuli
CCCCCCCCCCCCCCCCAATGTAACATTTCTCTGGCTGAAAATTTTTTTTTCTATTACAAAATAATTTTTCGATTAAAGTAATTATTTTGAAAATTTAAAATTGAAAAAAATATATATTCTCTTAAAATAGCAAAAATTTTTTTTTTTTTTACCTTTGGGGTTGAAAATTCAACTATTTTGGAATACAATTTAATTATTTGCTGTTGGGTCAAAAATTAAACAGATTTATGAAAAATTGGTATATTTTCTTGAAAATTCGTTTTTTTTTTAGGTATAAAATTAATCTTCTTTCTCAAAAATTCATCTTTTCAGCTGTAAATTAAACTATTGTGTCACACATTTTTTTTTTGGTTCAGTTCAGGTAGTAGAAAATTATTATTTTTTTTAAATTAATTTTTTTAACTAAAAATTTAATTGTTCCATTTTTGGTTGAAAAATTATGACTTTTGTAGTAAACTAAACTATTTTGTTGGAAATTTAACAGTTCGAAAATTAGTTTTTTACTAACAAATCATTTATTTATTAAAAATTTGTTTGTTTTCTTCAGTAAAAAATTAACCGTTTCTATTGAAAATTCCATGGAAAATTAAAATACTTGATTGAAAATGCATGTATTTTTTAAAAATGATTATATTTTAGTAGAAAATTAATCTTTTTGGCTCAAATTTCGTTTCTTTGACTGAAAATTAGTTTTATATTGAGAATTAATTTTTTAACTAAAAATTTGACTATTCCACTTTTTTTCGAATTTTTAAAAATTGAAATTTAATCTCTCTGGTTGAAAATTCATCTTTTTAGCTGAAAATTAAACTATTTCTTTAAACATTTATTTTATCTGGTTGAAAACTGATTTCTCTAACTTAGAATTTAAGTATTCTATTTATCAAATCTGTTTGGTAGAAAATTCATTTCTTTGGCTGAAGAATTTTTTTTTCTATTAGAAAATAATTTTTCAATTAAAAATTTCACTAAATTTTTGAACTAAAAATTTGACTAAATTTTCTAACTTAAAATTTGACTAAATTTTCTAACTTAAAATTTGACTACATTTTTTGTCTGAATTTTTTTTTAATATCCATTTATTATTTTTGGTTGAAAATTCATTTGCTTGGGTAAAAATTGAACTAATTCCTTGAACATTTATTTCATTCGGTTACAAATTTATTTCTCTAATTGAAAATTAAATTATTATATTTTTTGTTCAAAATTTATCTTTTTTAGATGACTAATCATTCATTTTATTGATTTTTTTTTTAGAGAAAAATTAAACCTTTCGGTTGAAAAATTAACTATAAGGTTGAAAATTCCATTAAGAATTCAAATATTTGGTTGGAAATTTATGTCTATTGTTAAAAATTATTCTTTTTTGGTAGATGAATCTTTTTGGTTGAAAATTATGTTTTTTATTGGAAATTAATTTTTTAATTAAAAATTGAACTGAATTTTTAAACTGAAAATTCGACTAGTCGAAAATTCAACTATTCCTTTGAAAATTTATTTCATTCGGTTAAAAACTCATTTCTCTGATTGAATATTAAATTATTCTATTTTTTGTTTTAAATACGGTTTCAAATACGGTTTTAAAAACGGCCATACCACGCTGGAAACACCAGTTCCCGTTAGATCACTGAAGTTAAGCAGTGTTGGGCGCGGTTAGTACTTGGATGGGTGACCGTTCGAGAATAATACTACTGCGTTGCTGTTGGCGGTCGTGGGTGTGGTGAGCCCACACTTGTAGTTATTTACTACAAGAAACTATCCACCTAGAAACACTACCCGAAGCGGGTAGTTGTCACGCCTACCCCTAGAGGCTCGCCGAAAGGGAAACGGCTTAATGGTATAAAAAAAAATGTATCTTATTTAGTTGGCAATTCATTTATTTTATGAAAAATTTGTTTGTTTTTTCAGTAGAAAATTAGCTGTTTTGGTTGAAAATTCATTTCTTTGGATAATTTTTTTTTGTGTTAGAAATTAATTTTTTCAATTAAAAATTCAACTAAATTTTTAAACTAAAAATTTGACTATATTGTTTGTCCGAATTTTTTTTTCAATAGACAATTATTCTTTTCGGTTAAAAATTCATTTCTTTGGTTAGAAATTATTTTTTTTTATTAGAAATTAATTTCTTAACTGAAAATTGAACTAACTTTTTAAACTGAAAATTCGACAAAATTTTATGTCCGATTTTTTCAATAATTATTGTTTCACAAATTCGTCTTTTTTGGTTCAGTCTAGCTAGTAGAAAATTATTTTTTTTTGTTAAAAATTAAGTTTTCAAACTGAAAATTTAATTGTTCCATTTTTGTTTGAAAAATTATGACTTTTATAGTAAACTAAACTATTTTGTTGAAAATTCAACAGTTTTTTTGCTAAATTCATGTGTTTCGTTGAAAATTCATCTTTTTAGATAGAAAGTTATTCTTCTTAGGTAGAAAATTAATCTTCTCTTTTCAAAATTCATCTTTTTGGCTGTGGATTAAATTATTTTGGTACATATTGTAATTTTTTGATTCGGTTAATCTCGTAGAAATTTTTTGTTTGGAAATAATTTTTTTCAACTAAAAATATATCTAGTCTATTTTTTATTGAAAAATTATTCCTTTTGTTGTAAATTAAACTATTTGATCGAAAATTCAACTATTTGGTACTTAATTAATATATTTTGTTAAAAATTCATTTTTTCGACTGTTGATTAGACTATTTTGTTACAAATTCGTCCATTCTGTTTCACTTGAACTAGTAGAACATTTTTTTTTTTTGAAAATTAATTTTTTGAACTAAAAATTTAATTGTTCCATTTTTGGTTAAAAATAATTTTTTTTTTCAACTAGTTGGTTAAAAATTCAACTCTTTTGGTAAAAAGTTCAACTATTCAGTTTAAAATCAAACTATTTATTTGAAAAATTACTACTTGGTAGAAAATTAACTTGTTTGTCACAAATTCAGTGTCAGATGGAAAAGTAACTGTTCTGTGGAAAATTCATGTATTTTGTTGAAAAATCTGAGAATTTTGTTAAAAATTCGTATTTTTTGGTTCACTGAAAATGGCAAAAATTTGTTGGTAGAAATATTTTTTGTTTGAAAATTAATTTTTTTGAACTGAAAATTCAATTGTTCTATTTTTGGTTAAAAAATCATTTTTTTCAACTAGTTGGTTGAAAATGAAACTATTTAGTTGAAAATTAAAATATTTATTTAAAAATTGACCACTTCGTAGAACCTTTTTCGTTGAAAATTCGTCTTTTTAGGTAAAAAATTAATCTTCTTTTTTTTAGAATTAATCTTTTCGGCTGTGGGTTCCATTATTTTGTTACAAACTAGTATTTTTTAGTTTAATTGAAATGATAGAAAACTCGTTTTTTTCTTTGTTAAAAATTAATTTTCCAAACTGAAAATATACCTGTTCCATTTTTGGTTAAAAATTATGACTTTTGTTTTAAATTAAATTATTTGGTTGAAAATTTAACAGTTTTGTAGAAAATTCATCTTTTTAGGTTAAAAATTAATGTTTTTAGGTAGAAAGTTAATCTTCGTTTTTAAAAATTCATCTTTTCAGCTGTGAAACAATTTTTGAACTAATTCGTCTTTTTTTATTCAATTAAGCTAGTAGAAAATATGTTGTTTTTTTGGGTAAAAATCAATTTTTTAAACTGAAAATTTACCTCTCCAGTTTTGATTGAAAAATTATTTTCATTATTTTTGTTTGAATTAACTATTTGGTTGGGACTTCCGTTTCCCGCGTGAAAGTGTGTGGCAGTGGTGAAATTTGGTGCTGAGTTTTTCTGATAATTGTGGTAAAATTTGAGGTGAGTGGATTGTGGATGTGTGTAGAGGGGTTCGTTTGTGAGGGGTTGATTGAGGGATTGAAAGATTGACAAGGGGGTGAGGATAGTTTTGGGGATCAAGACAGATTTGTGTGGAAGTTGAGGTTAGGTGGGTTTTAGGTTTGTGACAGGGTGGGAGGACCAGGTTGGTCGTAGCAGGGCAGGGTTGAGAGGGAGAAAGGCAAGGCAGGTAGACGTGACGGTAGATGGAGACAGAGAACGATCGAAGGCGGGATTGTTTGAATTAAATTCATGGCTAGCGGAGCGAATACTAGTAAGGAAAGCAGGGATTTAGATCAGGAAGTTTTTAGTACACCGAAAGGGGAGAACAAAGAAAGGAGGGCAAGGGGAAAGTATCGTAAAACAGTAGAAAAGGATAGATTGAGGGCGAAAAGCGTGGGATCAATTGCGGCATTCTTTAAAAGGAAGAGAGAGGAGCGGGGAAGCAGTGAAGACAAGGAAGTTATAGGGGCAAGCTTGAAAAATCCAAAAATGGATGAGAAAAATAAGGGGACAGAAAGAGATAGAGATGAGGCTAAAGATCCGATGGAAATGGAAAGATTAAAAGAAACGCGCGAAATGATGATAGAAGTGATGGGGATGTATGAAGAAAGGCAGGAGAAAAGGGTGGAGGAAATTAGGAAAGAAATTAGACAGGAAATGGCCGAAATTAGGAAAGAAATGAGGAAATGGGAAGAAGTCAGGGAAAAGTTAGAGAAAAGGATGCAGATGTTGGAGCAAAGACTAGAAAAGAAGGAAGAGCCTAATAAAAAGGTACAGGAGTTGGAAGGTAGAATAACAAAAATTGAAAGCTCAAACCGTGAGTTTGGAGGTGGCGAGAGTGGGAAAAAGGAGAAGGAAAGGCTGAGAAAAATAGAGCAAAGAATAGAAAAAAAAGAGAGAGAAGAAAGAAAAAGAAACATAGTGATAAAGGGTCTAAGATTAGAGGGGAAGGAGCTAAGGGAAGGAGTGGAAGAAGTACTAAAAAGGATTGATGCTAAGGTAGAGATAGAGGAAGTGCGAAGTGTAGGAAGGGAAGAGCGAAGAGGGGAGAGAATGGCACTAGTGAAACTGAAGAAATGGGAACATAAGAGGGAAGTGATGACAAAGAAGAGGATGTTATATGGAAGCTCCGAGAGAATAGAGGATGATTTGACATGGGTAGAAAGGAACATGCAGTATAGGTTAAGGAAAATAGCAGAAGAGGAGAGAAAAAAAGGAAGAAGAACATGGGTTAAGTATGGGAAAATACAGATAGGAGGTGTATGGTGAAATTGGGATGAGGACAGGGAAGATTTAGTAAAAAATGAAGTATCGGGAAACTAGAAGAGAAAGGAACAGGAGGTAAAGGAATAAGAAATAGTGAGAAACCAAAAGAAACAGGAAACGAAAGTAGGGAAGAATGGAGGATATGCTACTGGAATATAGCAGGCTTAGAAAGAAAGGATAGGGAGTTCATGAAAAATTTGACACAATGGGATGTAGTTGTAATGATGGAGACGTGGCTAGATGAAAAGGGATGGGAAAGATTAAGGGGAAGATTACCAAGATGTTACAAATGGCAGGTTCAAAATGCAAAGAGGAAGAATAAAAAGGGCAGAGCAATGGGAGGAATGGTGTTGGGAGTAAGGAACGAATGTATAAGAGAGAATGATAAAAAAGAGTTGAAAGAACATAAAGAAGGATTAATAGTAGAAGAGATAAATATGGGAGGAGAGAGGTGGAAGATAGTGGGGGTTTATGTGAACGGTGATATGCAGGAAAAATCAGAGGATATGAGAGAACTGATGGAAGAAAATAAGCATGAGAGTAGGCTAATAATAGGAGGTGACTTTAATGCGAGAACAGGAGATAGAGGAGGAAGGGAATGGGATGGAGAGCGAGGAAGAAAATCCAAAGACAAGATACTGAATGGGGAGGGAAAGAAGTTGTTGAAGAGCCTAGGGGAGATGGGATGGTTTATCCTAAACGGAAGTATAGAGGGGGATGAGAAAGGGGAATTTACACGTTCAGGAGGAAAGAGGGGAACGGTAATTGATTATGTGATAGTGGATGACGAAGTAAGAGAGAAGGTTAAGAGACTAGAGGTGGGCAACTACATAGATTCGGATCACTTTCCCGTAATAGTGACGGTAGAGGGAGAAATGAGTAATAACAAAAACGCTAAAAAGGAAGCAAAAGTGAAAAGAGCAGGAAGAGGGGATTGGTCAATGGAAGGTAAAGAACAGTTTAAAGAAAAAATCAGGAATATCAAAATGGGGGAAGGGAATTTAAACGAGGAAATGGAAATAATGGTAGGAGAAATAAAAGGAGCATTAGAGTGCACAAGCAAAAAAGAAGTTAGTGAAGGAGGGGATAGAAAAGGATGGGATCAGGATTGTAAACAGAAGAAGAAGGAAGTGAGAAAGGTATTAAGAAAATGGAGAAGAGGGACAAGTAGTGGAGAAGAATATAGGAGAAAAAAGAAGGAGTATACTGAGATGTGTGATCAAAAAAAAGAGGAAGAAAATAAAAGGTTTGAAGAAGAAGCGGAGAAGGCTAGAACGGAAGAAGAAGTTTGGAAGGTGGTAAATAAAGAGAGAAGAAGAAGGAATAGAGTAAACCAGGATATTGAGATGTTGGAATGGAAAACATATTTTATGGAATTACTAGGAGGGGTAGAGAGGAAAGTTAGGAAAGGAGGGAGAGATGGTAGGGAAACAGATGAGGAGGAGGATATTACAAGAGAGGAAATAGTCAAGGTATTAGGGATGATGAAAGATGGAAAGGCACCTGGTATAGATGAGATTCCAAATGAAGTATGGAAATATGGGGGGACAGAATTAAAGGAATGGGCGTGGATAATGTGCAATAGAGTGTGGAGAGGAGAGGGGTGGCC
Organism: Andricus quercusramuli; assembly: GCA_932178445.1. NCBI lineage: Eukaryota > Metazoa > Arthropoda > Insecta > Hymenoptera > Cynipidae > Andricus > Andricus quercusramuli. The sequence continues at coordinate 9,193 of CAKNXH010069503.1, forward strand.
AGTGTTATGGAAAGAAGGAGTAGTGATACCAATAGTGAAGAAAGGCACAGGAAAGGAGGTTAAAGATTATAGAGGAGTGACACTAATGCCAACACTGTATAAAGTATATGTGACTGTTTTATCGGAGAGGTTAAAAAAAGAAGTTGTGGAGAAAAAGATAGAGCCACCGAATCAGACAGGGTTTAGAAAAGGTATGGGGGTAATGGACAATATATATGTTCTGAACTACTTAGTAAATAAGAGGATTAAAAGGGAGAAAGGGGCAATGATAGCAGTGTTCGTGGACTTGAAGGCGGCGTTTGACTCATTAGACCGAGGCGAGATAGAGAAAGTTATGGTGAAAAAGGGGATAAGAGAGGGATTAATAAAGAGAGTATCGGAAATTTTTAGAGAGACAAAAAGCAAGGTAAAGGTAGGAGAGCAAGTGGGAGATAGTTTCTGGTTGGTGAGAGGGGTAAGGCAAGGATGTCCTCTGAGCCCGCTTTTATTTAATATATTAATATCAGACTTGGAAGAAGAAATGAAGAGAAAAGGGTGGGGAGGAGTTAGGATAGGGAACGGAAAGATATATACACTGGCATACGCAGACGATATAGTGTTGATGGCAGAGGATGAAGAAGGGATGGCGGGCTTAATTACCGGATTAGAGAGATACTTAGATGGAAAGAAGTTGAATTTAAATGTAGAAAAGACAAAGATAATGAGGTTTAGAAAAGGAGGGGGAAGAAAAAAAGAATGGACGGGAAGATGGAAGGGAAAAAAATTAGAAGAAGTAAAAGAGTTTAAGTATCTGGGATATACCTTGCAAGCAAATGGAGATCATAGAGCTCATATAAGAGAAAGGATAAAAAAAGCAGCAGGGGTAATGAAACAGATATGGGGAATAGGAAAAAGAAGATTTAAAAAAAATTGGAGAAGGAGAATGTGGTTATTTGATACGCTGGTATGGCCGGTATTAGGTTATGGAGCAGAGATATGGGGATGGAAAGAAAGGAAAGAGATTGAAGTTTACAAGAAAGGTATATAAGGTGGACGCTAGGGGTAGACTGGAGGACGCCGGGATATATGGTGAGAGAAGAAGCGCAAAGGGATAAATTAAGTACTAGAGCGGGAAAGAGGGCATGGAATTTTGAGACGAAGCTAAGGGAGGGAAAGGGAGGGGAGTTAGCGAGAAGGTGTTTGATGGAGGTAGAAGAAAGGAGAGGGAGGGCGATTGAATTAGCGAGATGGGAGGAAGAAAGGAGGGAGTTCTTTAAGGCTAGAGATATAGAAGACGGGACTGGAGTCAACTATGAAGAAGTGGAAAAAAGGGAGAGAGAAAGACAATTAATAGAAAGATGGGGGATGATTGAGGAATCAAAATGGAATATATGGTATAAAATGATAAAAAAGGAAGGAGTACCAAAGTATTTAGAAAAGGGATGGGGAGAGAAAAGATGGACAAAAATAGCAAGATTTAGATTGGGAAACGAGGTAAGGGCAAGTATGTATTGGGAAAAGAAAGATAACAGGAAGTGCAGAATATGTGAATGGGAAGAGGAAACATGGGAGCATGTATGGGAAGGATGTAGGAGAGGAATGGAAGATAAAGGAACCTGGCAAGAGAATGTGGTAAAGATTCTAGGGGAGGATGGTTTGGGGGAAGAGTGGATGAAGGAGTTAGAGGGTGCTAGGGGAGCAATTGAGAAAGAATGAAAGAATGGATGCAAAAAATGGTAAAATGGAGGTACAAGAGAAGTGAAAGAAAAAGGAAACGGAAGTCGCTTAAATAAGAAGCGTAAAGATTTGTAAGTAATAATTATATAATAGCATAAGTAGATTAAGATGCGTTTGCGTTACCGCTCTCTCTCTCTCTCGCTTGCACTCTCGCTTTCGATCACTCGCTCACTCGTTCGCTAACACGTCCCAAATTGCGCTAGCGTCAAAAATAGATTTAAGGCGTTCGATATAAGATTTTATGTAAATAGGTGTAAGTAATTATAAATAGTAAGGATAAGATTTCATAAAAAATGTAGAAGGAAGTGTTGTAAGAAATGGAAGTCATGTAAACCCTTAGGGGACACATTATGAATGAAAAAAAAAAAAACCTATTTGGTTGTAAAATTCAAAAGTTTTGTGAAAAATTCAGATATTTTGTTGGAAATTATTCTTTTCAAGTAGAAAATTAATCTTCTTCTTTGGAATTTCATCTTTTTTGATTCAGTTAAGCTGGTACAAATTTTTTTTTTAATTATTTTTTCAATTTGAAAATATAGCTATTCCATTTTTTATTGAAAATTCATTTTTTCGCCTGTGGATTAAACAATTTTGTTACAAATTCCTATTTTTTTCAATTAAACTGGTAGAAAATTCGTTTTTTTTTAAATTAATTTTTCAAACTGAAAATATACCTCTCCATTTTTGGTTAGGAAATTATTTTTACTCTTTTTTTAAGTTCAACTATTTGGTTGAAAATTCAACTCTTTTGGTGGAAAAATCGACTGGCGAATTCAATTTTTTTTTAAATTTCTCTTTTTTGGTTTAATTAAACTGGTAGAAAATTCATTTTTTTTTAAACTAATTTTTCAAACTGGAAATATAACTATTCTATTTTTGGATAAAAAATTATGACTTTTATTTTAAATTAAACAATTTGGTTGAAAATTCATACATTTTGTTGAAAAATTATCTTTTCGGCTGTAGAGTAAACTATTTTGGTACATATTCGTCTTTTTTAATTCAGTTAATCTGGTCGATTTTTTTAAAATTATTTTTTTAAACTGAAAATATAACTGTTCTGTTTTTTATCAAAAAATTACTACTTGTGTTATAAATTGAACTATTTAGCTGAAAATTCAAGTATTTTGTGAATAATTCTTTTTTTTTTAATTCTTCTTTTTCGGTATAAAACTAATCTTTTTTTAATGCATTTTTCCGGCCGTGAATTAAACTATTTTGTTACAAAATCGTATTTTTTGTTCCAATTGAACTGGTTGAAAATTTTTTTTTGGTTCGAAATTAATTTTTTGAACTGAAAATTGAACTGGTTTCATTTTTGGCTGAAACAATATTTTAATTTCTATTTTTTTTAAATTCAACTATTCATAAAATGTAACTACTTGGTAGAAAATTAACTTTTTTATTAAAAAATCCTAGGGTCGGGTAAAATATTCAACTGTTGTGTGGAAAATTCGTTTTTTTTTATTCAACGAAAATGAAAACAAAATTTGTAGGTTCCTCGGAAAAATTTAAATGATTTTTTGTATCGAAAAATTCATTTCAAGAGATTATTGAAAAAGATTTCGAAATATTGTATGATATTTATCAACTTGACAAAAAAAAAAAAATCTGAAAGATTTTAAGGAAATTTTTTTAATTTCGCAAATTAAAACAAAAATTTGAATAAATTTCAAAGATGCCAAGACCAATTTTTTTAAGATTCGTGTGAAAATTTTAAATGATTTTTTTTGAAAAATTAACTTTTAGAAAAAATTAAAAAAAGTTTTTTCCACATTTCAAACGATTTCCTTAAATTTCGAAGAAGGGTGATACAGATTTTGAAGCAAAATCTTTCAATTTGGTACGATTGAAAAATAAAAAAAATGAAGAAAATTCACGAAATATTTAGAATTATTGAGGAGACCAAAAAGAATATTAAGCTTAAAAAAAAATCTTTAGAAGTGTACATTTTTGAAGATTCAACAAAAAAAAATCTAGAAGCTTCAAAGGAACTTCAAAAGGTTTTGATAAGATTCAAAATACTAAAAAACTGGAAAACATTTCCGAAACATTTTCTGGAAAAATCTAATTTTTCCAAATATTTTGTAAAATCCTATAAAAAAAAAGTTTTCTGAAAATCTTCTAGAATATTTTTTGACGCAGCTGAAATATTCGAAAATATTTTTTAATTTTCTCAAGAATCTTATGAAAATTATATTAAATTTGTGAATTTTCCCAGAAAGTTTGAGAAAATTTGTTTATTCTCTTGAAACCTTTTGAGTTCCTATAAAGCTTCTAGAGCTTTTTTTTTGAAATATTAAAAAATCTACATTTCTAAAGATTTTTTGAAGATTAAAATTCTTTTTAGATCTCTTCAATTATTCTAAATATTTCTTGAATTTATTCATTTTATTTTTATTTTTTAATCCTACCTAATTTAAACATTTTGCTTTAAAATCTGCAACACTTTTTCGAATTTTTTTCGGAAAATTAAAAAAGATTTTTTACCAAATTTTGGGAAAAATTTCAGTTTTTTTAGAAGGTGTTTAGGAATTTTTGAAGTTTGGAAGGAATCAAGAAATATTTATAAATTTTCAGAAATGATTCCGAGTTTAAAAAAATGTTCAGCATATTCAAAACCTTTTGAAGTTCCTTTAAAGCTTCTAGAATTTTTTTAAAAATCATTGAAAATCTATATTTTCAAAGTTTTGGGAAGTTCAAAATTCTTTTTGCATCTCTTTAATTATTGTAAATAATTTTTGAATTTACTTTTTTTTCATTTTTTAATCTTACCAAACTCAAACATTTTGCTTTGAAATCTTCAACATCCTTTTTAAAAATTTGAGGAAATCGTTTGAAATGTTGGAATTTTTTTTTAAATTTTTTCCAAAGGTCAATTTTCAAAATGAAAAAGCATTTAAAATTTTCACACGAATCTTAAGAAAATTTTTTTCCATCTTTTCAGACCTTCTAAACCTTAGAATCTTTAAAAATTATTCAAATTTTTCCTGATTTTTTTTTTTATTCTGCAAAATTTTAAAAATTACCTTAAAATCTTTCCGATTCTTCTTTGACAAGTTTGTAAATCTCGTTAAACGTTTTGAAATTTTTTCAAAATAATCTCTTAAAATGGATTTTTCAATACAAAAAATCATTAAAATTTTTCCTAGGAACCTCAAATTTTTTTTTTTCATTTTCGTGAAGAAAATTCAACTTTTTTGTTTGCTATTCCTTATTTTGGTTAAAAATTCATCTTTTTGGTAGAAAAATTTTATATATTTTGTAAAAAATTAGTTTCTTCTGCTTTGTCCTAAAATTTATTCTTTCAACTAGAAATTCAAAAAGGGCTTTCATTTTCGGTTCAAAATTAAAATTTTTTAGTTGAAAATTTATTTATTTGTTCAAAATTCGACTTTTTGACTAAATTCAACTTTTTTATGTAAAATAAAAATATTTGTTACTTGATAAAGAAATTGTTATATTTTTTCTTTAACATTCATCATTTTAGTTCTTTTGTTGAAAA
>CAKNXH010069504.1:2490-14413 GCA_932178445.1 Andricus quercusramuli
CCCCCCCCCCCCCCCCAATGTAACATTTCTCTGGCTGAAAATTTTTTTTTCTATTACAAAATAATTTTTCGATTAAAGTAATTATTTTGAAAATTTTAAATTGAAAAAAATATATATTCTCTTAAAATAGCAAAAATTTTTTTTTTTTTTACCTTTGGGGTTGAAAATTCAACTATTTTGGAATACAATTTAATTATTTGCTGTTGGGTCAAAAATTAAACAGATTTATGAAAAATTGGTATATTTTCTTGAAAATTCGTTTTTTTTTTAGGTATAAAATTAATCTTCTTTCTCAAAAATTCATCTTTTCAGCTGTAAATTAAACTATTGTGTCACACATTTTTTTTTTGGTTCAGTTCAGGTAGTAGAAAATTATTATTTTTTTTAAATTAATTTTTTTAACTAAAAATTTAATTGTTCCATTTTTGGTTGAAAAATTATGACTTTTGTAGTAAACTAAACTATTTTGTTGGAAATTTAACAGTTCGAAAATTAGTTTTTTACTAACAAATCATTTATTTATTAAAAATTTGTTTGTTTTCTTCAGTAAAAAATTAACCGTTTCTATTGAAAATTCCATGGAAAATTAAAATACTTGATTGAAAATGCATGTATTTTTTAAAAATGATTATATTTTAGTAGAAAATTAATCTTTTTGGCTCAAATTTCGTTTCTTTGACTGAAAATTAGTTTTATATTGAGAATTAATTTTTTAACTAAAAATTTGACTATTCCACTTTTTTTCGAATTTTTAAAAATTGAAATTTAATCTCTCTGGTTGAAAATTCATCTTTTTAGCTGAAAATTAAACTATTTCTTTAAACATTTATTTTATCTGGTTGAAAACTGATTTCTCTAACTTAGAATTTAAGTATTCTATTTATCAAATCTGTTTGGTAGAAAATTCATTTCTTTGGCTGAAGAATTTTTTTTTCTATTAGAAAATAATTTTTCAATTAAAAATTTCACTAAATTTCTGAACTAAAAATTTGACTAAATTTTCTAACTTAAAATTTGACTAAATTTTCTAACTTAAAATTTGACTACATTTTTTGTCTGAATTTTTTTTTAATATCCATTTATTATTTTTGGTTGAAAATTCATTTGTTTGGGTAAAAATTGAACTAATTCCTTGAACATTTATTTCATTCGGTTACAAATTTATTTCTCTAATTGAAAATTAAATTATTATATTTTTTGTTCAAAATTTATCTTTTTTAGATGACTAATCATTCATTTTATTGATTTTTTTTTTAGAGAAAAATTAAACCTTTCGGTTGAAAAATTAACTATAAGGTTGAAAATTCCATTAAGAATTCAAATATTTGGTTGGAAATTTATGTCTATTGTTAAAAATTATTCTTTTTTGGTAGATGAATCTTTTTGGTTGAAAATTATGTTTTTTATTGGAAATTAATTTTTTAATTAAAAATTGAACTGAATTTTTAAACTGAAAATTCGACTAGTCGAAAATTCAACTATTCCTTTGAAAATTTATTTCATTCGGTTAAAAACTCATTTCTCTGATTGAATATTAAATTATTCTATTTTTTGTTTTAAATACGGTTTCAAATACGGTTTTAAAAACGGCCATACCACGCTGGAAACACCAGTTCCCGTTAGATCACTGAAGTTAAGCAGTGTTGGGCGCGGTTAGTACTTGGATGGGTGACCGTTCGAGAATAATACTACTGCGTTGCTGTTGGCGGTCGTGGGTGTGGTGAGCCCACACTTGTAGTTATTTACTACAAGAAACTATCCACCTAGAAACACTACCCGAAGCGGGTAGTTGTCACGCCTACCCCTAGAGGCTCGCCGAAAGGGAAACGGCTTAATGGTATAAAAAAAAATGTATCTTATTTAGTTGGCAATTCATTTATTTTATGAAAAATTTGTTTGTTTTTTCAGTAGAAAATTAGCTGTTTTGGTTGAAAATTCATTTCTTTGGATAATTTTTTTTTGTGTTAGAAATTAATTTTTTCAATTAAAAATTCAACTAAATTTTTAAACTAAAAATTTGACTATATTGTTTGTCCGAATTTTTTTTTCAATAGACAATTATTCTTTTCGGTTAAAAATTCATTTCTTTGGTTAGAAATTATTTTTTTTTATTAGAAATTAATTTCTTAACTGAAAATTGAACTAACTTTTTAAACTGAAAATTCGACAAAATTTTATGTCCGATTTTTTCAATAATTATTGTTTCACAAATTCGTCTTTTTTGGTTCAGTCTAGCTAGTAGAAAATTATTTTTTTTTGTTAAAAATTAAGTTTTCAAACTGAAAATTTAATTGTTCCATTTTTGTTTGAAAAATTATGACTTTTATAGTAAACTAAACTATTTTGTTGAAAATTCAACAGTTTTTTTGCTAAATTCATGTGTTTCGTTGAAAATTCATCTTTTTAGATAGAAAGTTATTCTTCTTAGGTAGAAAATTAATCTTCTCTTTTCAAAATTCATCTTTTTGGCTGTGGATTAAATTATTTTGGTACATATTGTAATTTTTTGATTCGGTTAATCTCGTAGAAATTTTTTGTTTGGAAATAATTTTTTTCAACTAAAAATATATCTAGTCTATTTTTTATTGAAAAATTATTCCTTTTGTTGTAAATTAAACTATTTGATCGAAAATTCAACTATTTGGTACTTAATTAATATATTTTGTTAAAAATTCATTTTTTCGACTGTTGATTAGACTATTTTGTTACAAATTCGTCCATTCTGTTTCACTTGAACTAGTAGAACATTTTTTTTTTTTGAAAATTAATTTTTTGAACTAAAAATTTAATTGTTCCATTTTTGGTTAAAAATAATTTTTTTTTTCAACTAGTTGGTTAAAAATTCAACTCTTTTGGTAAAAAGTTCAACTATTCAGTTTAAAATCAAACTATTTATTTGAAAAATTACTACTTGGTAGAAAATTAACTTGTTTGTCACAAATTCAGTGTCAGATGGAAAAGTAACTGTTCTGTGGAAAATTCATGTATTTTGTTGAAAAATCTGAGAATTTTGTTAAAAATTCGTATTTTTTGGTTCACTGAAAATGGCAAAAATTTGTTGGTAGAAATATTTTTTGTTTGAAAATTAATTTTTTTGAACTGAAAATTCAATTGTTCTATTTTTGGTTAAAAAATCATTTTTTTCAACTAGTTGGTTGAAAATGAAACTATTTAGTTGAAAATTAAAATATTTATTTAAAAATTGACCACTTCGTAGAACCTTTTTCGTTGAAAATTCGTCTTTTTAGGTAAAAAATTAATCTTCTTTTTTTTAGAATTAATCTTTTCGGCTGTGGGTTCCATTATTTTGTTACAAACTAGTATTTTTTAGTTTAATTGAAATGATAGAAAACTCGTTTTTTTCTTTGTTAAAAATTAATTTTCCAAACTGAAAATATACCTGTTCCATTTTTGGTTAAAAATTATGACTTTTGTTTTAAATTAAATTATTTGGTTGAAAATTTAACAGTTTTGTAGAAAATTCATCTTTTTAGGTTAAAAATTAATGTTTTTAGGTAGAAAGTTAATCTTCGTTTTTAAAAATTCATCTTTTCAGCTGTGAAACAATTTTTGAACTAATTCGTCTTTTTTTATTCAATTAAGCTAGTAGAAAATATGTTGTTTTTTTGGGTAAAAATCAATTTTTTAAACTGAAAATTTACCTCTCCAGTTTTGATTGAAAAATTATTTTCATTATTTTTGTTTGAATTAACTATTTGGTTGGGACTTCCGTTTCCCGCGTGAAAGTGTGTGGCAGTGGTGAAATTTGGTGCTGAGTTTTTCTGATAATTGTGGTAAAATTTGAGGTGAGTGGATTGTGGATGTGTGTAGAGGGGTTCGTTTGTGAGGGGTTGATTGAGGGATTGAAAGATTGACAAGGGGGTGAGGATAGTTTTGGGGATCAAGACAGATTTGTGTGGAAGTTGAGGTTAGGTGGGTTTTAGGTTTGTGACAGGGTGGGAGGACCAGGTTGGTCGTAGCAGGGCAGGGTTGAGAGGGAGAAAGGCAAGGCAGGTAGACGTGACGGTAGATGGAGACAGAGAACGATCGAAGGCGGGATTGTTTGAATTAAATTCATGGCTAGCGGAGCGAATACTAGTAAGGAAAGCAGGGATTTAGATCAGGAAGTTTTTAGTACACCGAAAGGGGAGAACAAAGAAAGGAGGGCAAGGGGAAAGTATCGTAAAACAGTAGAAAAGGATAGATTGAGGGCGAAAAGCGTGGGATCAATTGCGGCATTCTTTAAAAGGAAGAGAGAGGAGCGGGGAAGCAGTGAAGACAAGGAAGTTATAGGGGCAAGCTTGAAAAATCCAAAAATGGATGAGAAAAATAAGGGGACAGAAAGAGATAGAGATGAGGCTAAAGATCCGATGGAAATGGAAAGATTAAAAGAAACGCGCGAAATGATGATAGAAGTGATGGGGATGTATGAAGAAAGGCAGGAGAAAAGGGTGGAGGAAATTAGGAAAGAAATTAGACAGGAAATGGCCGAAATTAGGAAAGAAATGAGGAAATGGGAAGAAGTCAGGGAAAAGTTAGAGAAAAGGATGCAGATGTTGGAGCAAAGACTAGAAAAGAAGGAAGAGCCTAATAAAAAGGTACAGGAGTTGGAAGGTAGAATAACAAAAATTGAAAGCTCAAACCGTGAGTTTGGAGGTGGCGAGAGTGGGAAAAAGGAGAAGGAAAGGCTGAGAAAAATAGAGCAAAGAATAGAAAAAAAAGAGAGAGAAGAAAGAAAAAGAAACATAGTGATAAAGGGTCTAAGATTAGAGGGGAAGGAGCTAAGGGAAGGAGTGGAAGAAGTACTAAAAAGGATTGATGCTAAGGTAGAGATAGAGGAAGTGCGAAGTGTAGGAAGGGAAGAGCGAAGAGGGGAGAGAATGGCACTAGTGAAACTGAAGAAATGGGAACATAAGAGGGAAGTGATGACAAAGAAGAGGATGTTATATGGAAGCTCCGAGAGAATAGAGGATGATTTGACATGGGTAGAAAGGAACATGCAGTATAGGTTAAGGAAAATAGCAGAAGAGGAGAGAAAAAAAGGAAGAAGAACATGGGTTAAGTATGGGAAAATACAGATAGGAGGTGTATGGTGAAATTGGGATGAGGACAGGGAAGATTTAGTAAAAAATGAAGTATCGGGAAACTAGAAGAGAAAGGAACAGGAGGTAAAGGAATAAGAAATAGTGAGAAACCAAAAGAAACAGGAAACGAAAGTAGGGAAGAATGGAGGATATGCTACTGGAATATAGCAGGCTTAGAAAGAAAGGATAGGGAGTTCATGAAAAATTTGACACAATGGGATGTAGTTGTAATGATGGAGACGTGGCTAGATGAAAAGGGATGGGAAAGAGTAAGGGGAAGATTACCAAGATGTTACAAATGGCAGGTTCAAAATGCAAAGAGGAAGAATAAAAAGGGCAGAGCAATGGGAGGAATGGTGTTGGGAGTAAGGAACGAATGTATAAGAGAGAATGATAAAAAAGAGTTGAAAGAACATAAAGAAGGATTAATAGTAGAAGAGATAAATATGGGAGGAGAGAGGTGGAAGATAGTGGGGGTTTATGTGAACGGTGATATGCAGGAAAAATCAGAGGATATGAGAGAACTGATGGAAGAAAATAAGCATGAGAGTAGGCTAATAATAGGAGGTGACTTTAATGCGAGAACAGGAGATAGAGGAGGAAGGGAATGGGATGGAGAGCGAGGAAGAAAATCCAAAGACAAGATACTGAATGGGGAGGGAAAGAAGTTGTTGAAGAGCCTAGGGGAGATGGGATGGTTTATCCTAAACGGAAGTATAGAGGGGGATGAGAAAGGGGAATTTACACGTTCAGGAGGAAAGAGGGGAACGGTAATTGATTATGTGATAGTGGATGACGAAGTAAGAGAGAAGGTTAAGAGACTAGAGGTGGGCAACTACATAGATTCGGATCACTTTCCCGTAATAGTGACGGTAGAGGGAGAAATGAGTAATAACAAAAACGCTAAAAAGGAAGCAAAAGTGAAAAGAGCAGGAAGAGGGGATTGGTCAATGGAAGGTAAAGAACAGTTTAAAGAAAAAATCAGGAATATCAAAATGGGGGAAGGGAATTTAAACGAGGAAATGGAAATAATGGTAGGAGAAATAAAAGGAGCATTAGAGTGCACAAGCAAAAAAGAAGTTAGTGAAGGAGGGGATAGAAAAGGATGGGATCAGGATTGTAAACAGAAGAAGAAGGAAGTGAGAAAGGTATTAAGAAAATGGAGAAGAGGGACAAGTAGTGGAGAAGAATATAGGAGAAAAAAGAAGGAGTATACTGAGATGTGTGATCAAAAAAAAGAGGAAGAAAATAAAAGGTTTGAAGAAGAAGCGGAGAAGGCTAGAACGGAAGAAGAAGTTTGGAAGGTGGTAAATAAAGAGAGAAGAAGAAGGAATAGAGTAAACCAGGATATTGAGATGTTGGAATGGAAAACATATTTTATGGAATTACTAGGAGGGGTAGAGAGGAAAGTTAGGAAAGGAGGGAGAGATGGTAGGGAAACAGATGAGGAGGAGGATATTACAAGAGAGGAAATAGTCAAGGTATTAGGGATGATGAAAGATGGAAAGGCACCTGGTATAGATGAGATTCCAAATGAAGTATGGAAATATGGGGGGACAGAATTAAAGGAATGGGCGTGGATAATGTGCAATAGAGTGTGGAGAGGAGAGGGGTGGCCAGTGTTATGGAAAGAAGGAGTAGTGATACCAATAGTGAAGAAAGGCACAGGAAAGGAGGTTAAAGATTATAGAGGAGTGACACTAATGCCAACACTGTATAAAGTATATGTGACTGTTTTATCGGAGAGGTTAAAAAAAGAAGTTGTGGAGAAAAAGATAGAGCCACCGAATCAGACAGGGTTTAGAAAAGGTATGGGGGTAATGGACAATATATATGTTCTGAACTACTTAGTAAATAAGAGGATTAAAAGGGAGAAAGGGGCAATGATAGCAGTGTTCGTGGACTTGAAGGCGGCGTTTGACTCATTAGACCGAGGCGAGATAGAGAAAGTTATGGTGAAAAAGGGGATAAGAGAGGGATTAATAAAGAGAGTATCGGAAATTTTTAGAGAGACAAAAAGCAAGGTAAAGGTAGGAGAGCAAGTGGGAGATAGTTTCTGGTTGGTGAGAGGGGTAAGGCAAGGATGTCCTCTGAGCCCGCTTTTATTTAATATATTAATATCAGACTTGGAAGAAGAAATGAAGAGAAAAGGGTGGGGAGGAGTTAGGATAGGGAACGGAAAGATATATACACTGGCATACGCAGACGATATAGTGTTGATGGCAGAGGATGAAGAAGGGATGGCGGGCTTAATTACCGGATTAGAGAGATACTTAGATGGAAAGAAGTTGAATTTAAATGTAGAAAAGACAAAGATAATGAGGTTTAGAAAAGGAGGGGGAAGAAAAAAAGAATGGACGGGAAGATGGAAGGGAAAAAAATTAGAAGAAGTAAAAGAGTTTAAGTATCTGGGATATACCTTGCAAGCAAATGGAGATCATAGAGCTCATATAAGAGAAAGGATAAAAAAAGCAGCAGGGGTAATGAAACAGATATGGGGAATAGGAAAAAGAAGATTTAAAAAAAATTGGAGAAGGAGAATGTGGTTATTTGATACGCTGGTATGGCCGGTATTAGGTTATGGAGCAGAGATATGGGGATGGAAAGAAAGGAAAGAGATTGAAAGTTTACAAGAAAGGTATATAAGGTGGACGCTAGGGGTAGACTGGAGGACGCCGGGATATATGGTGAGAGAAGAAGCGCAAAGGGATAAATTAAGTACTAGAGCGGGAAAGAGGGCATGGAATTTTGAGACGAAGCTAAGGGAGGGAAAGGGAGGGGAGTTAGCGAGAAGGTGTTTGATGGAGGTAGAAGAAAGGAGAGGGAGGGCGATTGAATTAGCGAGATGGGAGGAAGAAAGGAGGGAGTTCTTTAAGGCTAGAGATATAGAAGACGGGACTGGAGTCTACTATGAAGAAGTGGAAAAAAGGGAGAGAGAAAGACAATTAATAGAAAGATGGGGGATGATTGAGGAATCAAAATGGAATATATGGTATAAAATGATAAAAAAGGAAGGAGTACCAAAGTATTTAGAAAAGGGATGGGGAGAGAAAAGATGGACAAAAATAGCAAGATTTAGATTGGGAAACGAGGTAAGGGCAAGTATGTATTGGGAAAAGAAAGATAACAGGAAGTGCAGAATATGTGAATGGGAAGAGGAAACATGGGAGCATGTATGGGAAGGATGTAGGAGAGGAATGGAAGATAAAGGAACCTGGCAAGAGAATGTGGTAAAGATTCTAGGGGAGGATGGTTTGGGGGAAGAGTGGATGAAGGAGTTAGAGGGTGCTAGGGGAGCAATTGAGAAAGAATGAAAGAATGGATGCAAAAAATGGTAAAATGGAGGTACAAGAGAAGTGAAAGAAAAAGGAAACGGAAGTCGCTTAAATAAGAAGCGTAAAGATTTGTAAGTAATAATTATATAATAGCATAAGTAGATTAAGATGCGTTTGCGTTACCGCTCTCTCTCTCTCTCGCTTGCACTCTCGCTTTCGATCACTCGCTCACTCGTTCGCTAACACGTCCCAAATTGCGCTAGCGTCAAAAATAGATTTAAGGCGTTCGATATAAGATTTTATGTAAATAGGTGTAAGTAATTATAAATACTAAGGATAAGATTTCATAAAAAATGTAGAAGGAAGTGTTGTAAGAAATGGAAGTCATGTAAACCCTTAGGGGACACATTATGAATGAAAAAAAAAAACCTATTTGGTTGTAAAATTCAAAAGTTTTGTGAAAAATTCAGATATTTTGTTGGAAATTATTCTTTTCAAGTAGAAAATTAATCTTCTTCTTTGGAATTTCATCTTTTTTGATTCAGTTAAGCTGGTACAAATTTTTTTTTTAATTATTTTTTCAATTTGAAAATATAGCTATTCCATTTTTTATTGAAAATTCATTTTTTCGCCTGTGGATTAAACAATTTTGTTACAAATTCCTATTTTTTTCAATTAAACTGGTAGAAAATTCGTTTTTTTTTAAATTAATTTTTCAAACTGAAAATATACCTCTCCATTTTTGGTTAGGAAATTATTTTTACTCTTTTTTTAAGTTCAACTATTTGGTTGAAAATTCAACTCTTTTGGTGGAAAAATCGACTGGCGAATTCAATTTTTTTTTAAATTTCTCTTTTTTGGTTTAATTAAACTGGTAGAAAATTCATTTTTTTTTAAACTAATTTTTCAAACTGGAAATATAACTATTCTATTTTTGGATAAAAAATTATGACTTTTATTTTAAATTAAACAATTTGGTTGAAAATTCATATATTTTGTTGAAAAATTATCTTTTCGGCTGTAGAGTAAACTATTTTGGTACATATTCGTCTTTTTTAATTCAGTTAATCTGGTCGATTTTTTTTAAATTATTTTTTTAAACTGAAAATATAACTGTTCTGTTTTTTATCAAAAAATTACTACTTGTGTTATAAATTGAACTATTTAGCTGAAAATTCAAGTATTTTGTGAATAATTCTTTTTTTTTTTAATTCTTCTTTTTCGGTATAAAACTAATCTTTTTTTAATGCATTTTTCCGGCCGTGAATTAAACTATTTTGTTACAAAATCGTATTTTTTGTTCCAATTGAACTGGTTGAAAATTTTTTTTTGGTTCGAAATTAATTTTTTGAACTGAAAATTGAACTGGTTTCATTTTTGGCTGAAACAATATTTTAATTTCTATTTTTTTTAAATTCAACTATTCATAAAATGTAACTACTTGGTAGAAAATTAACTTTTTTATTAAAAAATCCTAGGGTCGGGTAAAATATTCAACTGTTGTGTGGAAAATTCGTTTTTTTTTATTCAACGAAAATGAAAACAAAATTTGTAGGTTCCTCGGAAAAATTTAAATGATTTTTTGTATCGAAAAATTCATTTCAAGAGATTATTGAAAAAGATTTCGAAATATTGTATGATATTTATCAACTTGACAAAAAAAAAAAAATCTGAAAGATTTTAAGGAAATTTTTTTAATTTCGCAAATTAAAACAAAAATTTGAATAAATTTCAAAGATGCCAAGACCAATTTTTTTAAGATTCGTGTGAAAATTTTAAATGATTTTTTTTGAAAAATTAACTTTTAGAAAAAATTAAAAAAAGTTTTTTCCACATTTCAAACGATTTCCTTAAATTTCGAAGAAGGGTGATACAGATTTTGAAGCAAAATCTTTCAATTTGGTACGATTGAAAAATAAAAAAAATGAAGAAAATTCACGAAATATTTAGAATTATTGAGGAGACCAAAAAGAATATTAAGCTTAAAAAAAAATCTTTAGAAGTGTACATTTTTGAAGATTCAACAAAAAAAAATCTAGAAGCTTCAAAGGAACTTCAAAAGGTTTTGATAAGATTCAAAATACTAAAAAACTGGAAAACATTTCCGAAACATTTTCTGGAAAAATCTAATTTTTCCAAATATTTTGTAAAATCCTATAAAAAAAAAGTTTTCTGAAAATCTTCTAGAATATTTTTTGACGCAGCTGAAATATTCGAAAATATTTTTTAATTTTCTCAAGAATCTTATGAAAATTATATTAAATTTGTGAATTTTCCCAGAAAGTTTGAGAAAATTTGTTTATTCTCTTGAAACCTTTTGAGTTCCTATAAAGCTTCTAGAGCTTTTTTTTTGAAATATTAAAAAATCTACATTTCTAAAGATTTTTTGAAGATTAAAATTCTTTTTAGATCTCTTCAATTATTCTAAATATTTCTTGAATTTATTCATTTTATTTTTATTTTTTAATCCTACCTAATTTAAACATTTTGCTTTAAAATCTGCAACACTTTTTCGAATTTTTTTCGGAAAATTAAAAAAGATTTTTTACCAAATTTTGGGAAAAATTTCAGTTTTTTTAGAAGGTGTTTAGGAATTTTTGAAGTTTGGAAGGAATCAAGAAATATTTATAAATTTTCAGAAATGATTCCGAGTTTAAAAAAATGTTCAGCATATTCAAAACCTTTTGAAGTTCCTTTAAAGCTTCTAGAATTTTTTTAAAAATCATTGAAAATCTATATTTTCAAAGTTTTGGGAAGTTCAAAATTCTTTTTGCATCTCTTTAATTATTGTAAATAATTTTTGAATTTACTTTTTTTTCATTTTTTAATCTTACCAAACTCAAACATTTTGCTTTGAAATCTTCAACATCCTTTTTAAAAATTTGAGGAAATCGTTTGAAATGTTGGAATTTTTTTTTAAATTTTCTCTCAAAGTTCATTTTTCAAAATGAAAAAGCGTTTAAAATTTTCACACGAATCTTGAGAAATTTTTTTTCATCTTTTCAGACCTCCTCAACCTTAGAATCTTTAAAAATTATTCAAATTTTTCCTGATTTTTTTTTTTATTCTGCAAAATTTTAAAAATTACCTTAAAATCTTTCCGATTCTTCTTTGACAAGTTTGTAAATCTCGTTAAACGTTTTGAAATTTTTTCAAAATAATCTCTTAAAATGGATTTTTCAATACAAAAAATCATTAAAATTTTTCCTAGGAACCTCAAATTTTTTTTTTTCATTTTCGTGAAGAAAATTCAACTTTTTTGTTTGCTATTCCTTATTTTGGTTAAAAATTCATCTTTTTGGTAGAAAAATTTTATATATTTTGTAAAAAATTAGTTTCTTCTGCTTTGTCCTAAAATTTATTCTTTCAACTAGAAATTCAAAAAGGGCTTTCATTTTCGGTTCAAAATTAAAATTTTTTAGTTGAAAATTTATTTATTTGTTCAAAATTCGACTTTTTGACTAAATTCAACTTTTTTATGTAAAATAAAAATATTTGTTACTTGATAAAGAAATTGTTATATTTTTTCTTTAACATTCATCATTTTAGTTCTTTTGTTGAAAA
>CAKNXH010069505.1:0-10361 GCA_932178445.1 Andricus quercusramuli
GTAGTTATTATTTTATTTTCTGTGTTTTCTCATTGTCTGTTCGCTGATTCTATTTTTAACGTGTTTTTTCATTGTCAATGGTTCAAATTTGTCCATTTCTTCTTAAAACTTACATAATCTGCCCTTTTTCTTGCATTTGAGCGACAAAAATTATGTGTCAACTTAGGACTAGGGGGTGCCGACATAGGACCATAATTTTAAAAATAGCAAAAATCGATCCTTCACTACATTAATTTTATTAAAAACAATTTATTCCCCTACTAATCCCTTATTTTCGTGAAAAATCGCCTTATTTCCCCTATTTTGAGATCATTTTGTGCTCTGAAGTCTGTCTTTGAAACTCGGGAATAGCTCCCTTTGTTTGAAAATAATCCCTTTGCCTGCAACCAATCTTTAATTCATCTTCCGCCTAATCCTGATTGCGATTGCGGATTCATCGGAGGAGAAATTTAATCTTGAAGTGAAGAAATTGACTCTGGCTTGGTAACCGTATAACGGATAACAAAATGCCCAAGAAACGCGCAGAGCGAAACCGAATAATTTTCGCTACTAATTAATTAAGACGGACGCCGCGTCATTACTGGTGGATCTTGAGCTTTATAATTAGTTTCATTCCCAGAGCACAAGAAGGGTACCGTTCTGATTTCATACCGTTAATTACTACTGATTGATCAACAAATTAGATTACTTTTAAAAAAAGAAGCAATTAATTAGAAGCAATTCGGGACTTGAAAATTCAAATGACTCCTCTCTAAATCTGAATTAGTAAAAATTCAATTAATTAAATCAGTAGTAGAATTTCAACTGATAAATCAGTTGTTTTTTAATTTCATTGATTGAAATAGTAAAATAGATTGTAACAGTCACACTTAAAAAAAAAGTTTGATGTTTTGCTCTGCTGGGAATCGAACCACAGTACTACCTATTGCCGGTCATGTGCTTCCCCACTAAGCTACTAGAGAGATCGAGAAAAGAAACTTTTTTCAGAAAATACACGCATTATTTTGCAAGTTGTTACATATCAAATTTTTCAAGGAATCTATATTATCATCAAAGAATAAAATATTTTTGACGCCTCTTAAACTAGATGGAAATATTATTGAAAAATTATTTTAATTATTTTTTTTCTGATGATAATACAGATTCCTTGAAAAATTTATTATGTACCACCTTGCCAAATAATGCGTGTATTTTCTGAAGAAAGTTTCTTTTCTCGATCTCTCTAGTAGCTTAATGGGAAAGCACCCGACGAAAGTTCTGTCGTTCGATTCCCAGCGGAGGAGAAAATCTTTTTTCAGAAAAAAATAATTTTTAATTCATATTTCCATCTAGTCTGAAAAAACGTTAAAAATATCAATATTCAACCAAAAATGGAATATAGCTAGATTTTCAGTCCAAAAAGTTAATTTTCAATTTAAAAGAAAAAAAAAAAGATTTTTTGGCAGAAGGTTGAATTTTCAACCAGTTGTTGAATTTTCAACTAAACTAGATCAATTTTCGATCAAATAGTTGTATTTTCAAATAAAAAATATAAATTATGAACCAAAAATGAAATAGTTAAATTTGCAGTTGAAAACAGAATTTTCAACAAAATAGGTATATTTGCAACCACATTTTTCAATGAAATGATCAATTTTCAACTAAAGGTAGTAAATTTTGCTCAGAAAATAAAGTTAATTTTGCACTACACATTTTTCAAACAAAAATTTTATTTTGGGACAAGAATATTAATTTTTACCAAAAAAGACGAATTTTCGATAAAATACAATAATTTTCAAATAAAAAAGATAAATTGTCAACCAAAAAATGAATAGATAATTTTCAGTTAAAAAAAATCTTCAACGAAAGAATTAAGTTTTTAACTAAAATGATGAATTTTCAATAAAAATGATGAATCTTCAAATGGAATAGTTGAATTTCAAACTAAAAAGATTAATTTTCCATTAAAATGCTGAGTCTTTAACTAGAATAATTGAATTTAAAAAAAAAAGATGAATTTTCAACCAAGAATATTAATTTCTACCAAAAACACGAATTTTCTATCAAAAATGATAATTTTTCAGAAAATAATTGAATAGCTAAATTTTTAGTTAAAAAATTAATATTCAACCAAAGAGATTAATTTGTCATTGAAATAATGATACTTTAACTTGAAAAACAAAATTTTTAACAAAAGAGGTTAACTCTCAACCAAGTAGTTTTATTTTTAACAAAATACATTAACAAAATTATGAAATATTTATGTCGAATAGTAACATTTTTAGTTAAAAAAAATTAGTTTCAATAACAAATAATAATTTGAAAAAATATAGTTACATTTTCCGACAAATTTATGAATTTTAAAGTAAAATTGATTCTTGAACTGGAATAATGGAACTTCAAACCAAAAATATGAATTTTTGACTCAAATAATCTAAAAAAGATCAAAAATTTTAATCAAACCGTTTGAATTCAACCAGAAAGACGATTTTTCAAGATGAATTAAACATTTCATTAGGAAAAATGTTCCATTCAAGAGACGGAAAAAAATTTGCAAACAAACTGTTGAATTTTCAAGCAAAAAAATCATTTTTCAAACTAGAAGATTGATTTTCTACAAAAAAAATCGAATTTTAAACGAAACACATGAATTTGCAACCAGATACTTGAATTTTGAACAAAGAACGATCGATGTTCAACCAAAAATAGAATAGTTACATTTTCAGTAAAAAACATTAATTTCAAAAAAAAGAACGAGTTTACTAAAAATGAAAGTTAAATAATTGAAAATTGTGTTAAATTGCGTAAGCAGACATTGCGTGAACAGACATCTGAAAAATTATTTGTAATGATTGAAAATTGTGTAAAATTGCGTAAACAAAAAATCGCGTAAACAGACATCTGAAAAATTATTTGAAATAATTTTAAATTATGTAAAATTACGTAAACAGACATATGAAGAATTATTTGGAATAATTGAAAATTGTGTAAAATTGCGTAAAGAGACATCTGAAAGATTATTTTAAATAATTTAAAATTGTATAAAATTTCGCAAACAGACATCGCGCGAACTAAAAATTGCGTAAACAGACATCTAAAAAATTATTTAGAATAATTAAAAATGGTGTGAAATTGCGTAAACAGGCATTTCGTAAACAGAAATCTGTGAAATTATTGAAAATTGTGTAAAATTGCGTAAACAGATATTGCGTCAACAGACATTGCGTAAACAGACATCTGAAAAATTATTTGAAATAATTGAAAATTGTCAAAAACTGCGTAAACACACATTGTGTCGACAGAAAATTGCGTAAACAGACATTGCGTCAACAGAAAATTGCTTGAACAGACATCTGAAAAATGATTTGAAATAATTGCAAATTGTGTGAAATTGCGTAAAGAGACATCTGAAAAATCAGTTCAAATAATTAAAAATTATGTAAAATTGTGTAAACAGACATTTTTCAAATTATTGGAAATAATTGAAAGTTGTGTAAAATTGCGTAAACAGACATTCGTAAAATTATTGAAAATAATTGAAAATTGTTTAAAATTGCGTAAACAGACATTGCGTAAACAGAAAACTGCGTGAAGAGAAATTTGTAAAATTATTGGACACAATTGAAAATTGTGTAAAATTGCGTAAGCTGACATTGCGTCAATAGAAAATTGCGTAAATAGACATCTGAAAAATCATTTCAATCAATTGAAAATTGTCAACAATTTCGTAAACAGACATTGCGTAAACAGGCATCTGAAAAATTATTTGAAATAATTGAAAATCGTGTAAATTGCGTAAGCAGACATTGCGTAAACAAACATCCGAAAAATTATTAAAAATAATTGAAAATTGTGTAAAATTGCGTGAGCAGACATTGCGTCAAGAGAAAATTGCGTAAATAGACATCTGAAAAATCATTTTTATTAAATGAAAATTGTCAACAATTGCGTAAACAGACATTGCGTAAACAGACATCCAAAAAATTATTTGAAATAATTAAAAATCTTGTAAAATTGCGTAAACAGACATTGCGTAAGCAGAAAATTGCGTAAACAGATACCAAAAATGATAATTGCAATAATCCCCTTTTTGTCGTTTTTTCGTTGAAAACAAAGAAAATCAACTGCTTTTGGTTGAAAAGTCTATTATTAAATTTTTGTTCGCAATTTGTCTTGCTTTTTAAAAAATTTGAGTGTAATGTTGACAATGTTATTACTTTGTTGAAAATTCAAAAATGTTGTCAAAAAGTAATCTGTTTTTAAATCAGAAATTTATCTATTTGGTTGAATTTTGAACTACTTTGTTAAAAAATCACTTTTTTTTGTTGAAGGGTATTCTCCTGAATTGAAAATTTAACTATTCAATTTTTAGAAAATTAATCTTCGGGGTGGAAAAATTATTTGTTGGGATGAACTCTTGTTGGAAATCCATTTTTTAAAAATATTTATCATTTTAGTTGAAAATTCATCTCTTTTGATTAATTTTTTTTTCTGAAAAAAGAACTTCGCCTTCCATCTAGTCTGAGAAGACGTTGACAATTTCTGTTATACTCTGATGATAATACAGACCAGCAATAGGAGGTTCTGTGGTTCGATTCCCAGCGGAGCTAAAGATCTTTTTTCAGAAAAAAATTAATTAAAAACAATTCATTGATAATTAAAGTATTTTTTTTGAAAATTTGTGTTTTTCCTAGAACAATAATCTTCTTGTTGGATAAATTTATTTTGTTGTTGTTGAAAATTTAACTAATTGCCTTAAAATTAATTTTCTTTAGTGAAAAATTCAATTACTTGGTTGAAAGTTCGACTCGTTCATTAAAATTTCATCTTTTGGGTTGATCTCTAATGTTCAATATTAATTTTCTTATAATTCATCATTTTAGTTGAAAATTCATTTCTTTTGTTAAAAATATAACTATTTCGTTGAAAATGCTCTTCTTTTTGGCTGAGAATTTATTATTTTCAACTAATTTCAAATTAAAATTTTTTTTTTTAATAATTGAACTACTCTGTAGTACCATTCGTATTTTTGGGTGGAAAATTCAACTCTTCTGTCAAAAAATGTTTCCTTTTTAGTTAAAAATTCAAGATTCTGGCAGAAAATGAAACTGGTTGAAAATTCAACTGTTTCGTTGAAATAATTTTTTTTTCTTCAAATTCGTCTTCTTTGGTGGAACTCAACTGATTTCAATTAAATATATTTTTTTTTATTGAAATATCAACTATTATATTTTTTGTCAAGAAATCAAAGTTCTCACTCAAAATTCAACTTCTTGGTTGAAAGTTGAACTAAAAAAAATTTCTTGGTTGAAGATTAATCTCTTGGATCAAAGGAATTATATTTTTGACCTTGCCGCAGGGAATTTTGGGGAAAATTATAATTTTAGCTTGAATCAGGGAATTTTGGAACTGTAGGAAATTTTGGTAAATAATTCCAATTCTGATTCATAAAAATGAAATTCACAAAAGCAATCCCTCTTCCGAATTAAAATTCTTCATGTTCGCGAAATTCCATCTTCCAACTCAAAATTTGTTTAAACTTGAAAATTCGTTTTTTTTTTATAAATAAAAATTTGTTACTTCAGGGCAGGGAATGTCCGTACAAAAATCGTTTTAGACTTGGAAAAGAGCATTTTTGACTCAGTTTTACTATAATTCTTTTCCAAAAGTCTGTTCCAAAGTAGCAATCTTTGAAAATGAGTCCAGGAAAAAAACCCGGAAAATGACCTGGAATTAAAAATCATCCATCGGATAGACACCCTAAATTAAAATAGTTTAGAATTCAGCAAACATTATTAAATAGTTCTTCATATTCCAATTGATTAATGTATGTACAAGAAATTTCTGGTAAATTATTCCGCAATCAGTAAAACAGGTCTGTTTCTGTCTCAGTGTTGTCATTCCAAATTGATTAATTCAGACTGCTTCCGTTTAAACATTTTCAACTCTTTCAGCCTTTCTTTGAAAATATCGCTTAGATCGTTTCAAGAATGTCTTGAGCGATTTATCTGAAAAACCAGAGAGTAACTTTTGATGGGAGTGAAATAGGAGGCTCGTTAAGCTAAGATAAGAACAAGCAAAAGAAGCAAACTGAAGCATTATTTATGCATGTTGCGATGTTTACAAGAAGGGAATGTCAATTCAAGAGACGTTTCTTCCAAGTGTGAGAGGCTTTCCTGGCTTTCTTGGTAAGGTCTGTACCTATGGTATCCTGTAGTTGCCTATGGTATGCCATGGTTGCCCATGGTTTGACTGACACGATCTGATCGTTAAATGGAATGATAGGATCTCCCAGCCAGCAAGCTGGCGATCAACAAAACAATTACTGCAAGATCCACGATTGAAGATTCATTGGTGTGTGACTACCGGAACATTGACACCTTGGGACTCGTTAATCCTTATCTGAACTCGCGAGGCTCCTGGACAAGCTGCTCAACGCTAAATCATCGTCATCCTCTTTTGATGCTGATGCTGATGCTAATGCTGATGCTGATGCTGATGCTAATGCTGATGCTGATGCTGATGCTGATGCTGATGCTGATGCTGATGCTGATGCTGATGCTGATGATGTCTGATGCTGATTCCAAGGTTCTGTGATGCTTTTATATTTTGACAAACATGTGCTCAGACTTCCGTACTCATCACTGAAGCTGTCATCCTCTTGATTTTTTGAAAATCTACAAAACATTTTTTCTAATTATACTCTTAAGCCATTTCCTTTCGAGGTAGGCGTGACTCACTCGGTGAGGAAGCAGTGTGGGGAAAGGGGTTGCAAATTTTTAGATTGATCTAGAATTTCCTGCTCTGACCCAGGTTGCTGATCAATCTCTCTAGCGATCACTCCAAGTGGAGAGCCTCGCAAAGTTATCATGTGAGGCTCCCCACTCGGGCCCATCAGTATCCAAGGTCTTTTGTGTCAGGTGTCATTCACTCTACTGATACTCTCTTTACAAACTTTTAATCGCCAAACTTTTCTGTCCTGGCATACCTCTCTGGCTTCGTTCACGTCCATGCATTTCCTCATGAAAGCTCTTGTGATTCTACGGCTTCTCATGTCTCTTCAAATTAGGGTCTCATTAACACATTCCAACCATTCTTTTCGTGATCTGCCTCTGGGCTCACTGCCATTTACTTTACCTTGATACACTTGTTTTCAAGGTTTTTTCAAGGTCAACTTAAAAAAAATGGAAACCCCCTTTCTTTACATCGGCAATCGATAGAGCGGGAAATTTGACGTTCAAATATGTACCCAGGTCACACGTAGGTACATTGTACCTTGAAGGTCACTCTAAGGTCATTTAATCATGAACAAGGTCTGCATACCTCTGGACATAGAAGCTTTCAAATTTTTTCCGTAACGAGCAAAGTGACCAACTTTAACAAGGCAACAATAAAAAGGTGTACATCTCGAGACAGTGAGGGTACGTGGGTTAGCTTTCGCAGATGATGAGGTTGTTATGGCAGAGTCAATCGAGAACTTGCAAAGAATGTTGAGCAAACTGCAGAGTGAAACAAAGAGTAGTGACCTTAAGCATGACCTTGACGATGACCTTCAAGGTCATTTCAAGGTCAATTTTGTCCATTGAAACCCCTTTTTCATGGTTAAAATGTACCTCTGTATGACCTGGGTACGTATTTGAACATAAAATTTACCAGTCTGTCGACTGGCGATGTAAAAAAAGGGGTTTCCAATTGTAAAAAAAGTTGACCTTGAAAAAATCTTGTAGGTCATCGTCAAGATCAAAATAAAGGTCACCATTGAATTACTCGTTGGAAGTTACTTCAAGGATGACCTTGACCTCTCTGACAAATATCTGACCTGAGGAAATATTTGGACGTCCTGGGACTTTTGTGACACTTCGATTGATTCTGCCATAAAAACCGTATCATCTGCGAGAGCTAACCCACGTACCTTCACTGTCTTTAGATCTGCACCTTCCTTTTTTGATATTGATATATTATTTGAGATTTGATTTCATCTTAGGAAGTGTTCGGACTTTTGGACTTCCAAATTCCACCACTTATGCCCTTTTGAAGTTCCAAATTTTGGCTGTTTTAAAATTGGGCATGAGGGGCGTCACTTGGCATAAAAGGGTGTCATGGGATTGGTCGGGTCTGGCGGGGTACGTGGGCTTATGTGATTAAAGTTCAATCCCATGGGATAACTTAGGTCTTGTTCCAAATTTGAAATCCCGTCGCGTCAGATAGGTGGGGACCAGTGTAGAGGGAGGGTCATGAAAAAGTGAGGTCCCAAGGGAAAGGCCGGCTCCCGTGTAGGTGGCGTTCCGTGGGATAAAGTGTATCCCGAGGGATAGTGGAGATTTCTTGAAATAGTTCGGAACCCGCGAGATAAGGGGCTTCTCGAAGAATGGGAGCTCCCTGGAATGGTTGGGGTCCAGTGAAATAAAGGGGATCCCGAGGGAAAGTGGGGATCTTGTGAAACAAGAAAAAAGGTTGGGTTTTTAAGGGCAACCTGTGGGATAAGTGGGGTTTTGAGGGAGAGGGGGGTCCGTGCGATAAGTGAGGTTTTGAGAAACAGGGGGGTCCGTGCGATAAGTGAAATTTGTGGCATAAAGGATCCCGAGGGATAGTGAAAGTTATGTGGACTGGTTGGTTTCCCGAGTGACAGCATGAGTTACGTGAAATAGCTGATGTCCCAAGAAATATGGGGTACGTGAGATAAGGGGGGCCCGAGGGATAGTAGTTTCATGACAAAGTTAAACTCCCAATAAAAAAAGGGGTCTCGAAGAATAGGGAGAGTTCCGTGGAATGGTTTGTTTCACAAAGGAAATGGCGGTCTTGAGGAATAGTGGGGGTTCATTTGAATAGTGGTGTCTCTAAGGATAGGTTAAGTTTTAATGCTTAGGGGAGGGTAGCATTAAAAATGGGGGTCGGTGCGATAAGGGGAACCTCAAGGAATAGTATGTGTTCATTAGAATTACCAACTGATGGATTTATATGGTGTTGTGGCTTAGGTGGGATCCCATAGAATCAGGTGGGCCCCGACAGATAGGGGGTCCTGTGTATTAATAGGGATTTCGAGGGATAGTGAAAATTCCGTGGAATGGTTGGGATCCTAATAGATAGGGTGGGTTCCGATAAATATGTGGGGTCCCGTTAGTTGGGGGGGGGGGGGGGTATTGTAGAATTCTTGGGGTTTCGAGGAATTGAGGGGTACCAAGAAATAAAGCGGGTTCATTGGAATGGGTAGGGTCCCAGGATATATGGTTTGGCTTCCTGATGGATAGGTAATGTTCACGGGCTAGAGGGGGATCCGATGAGATAAAGGGGTCCCGAGAGATAGAAAAGGGGTTTACGGAGAAACGGGGTCCCGTTAGATCCGTGGAATGGTTGTAGTCTCAATGAGTATCGTTGGATAAGAGTGGGTTCCGTGGAATGATTGGGGTTCCGAGGGATAGGGGGGTCCCGAGGAATAGTGAGGATTCATTGGAATGGTTGGGCTCCCAAAGAATGGGGATCTCTCGTGGGTTAAGAAGCTCTCGTGGAATAGATTTCAAGGTATACGTAAGATATTAAGGGTTGGGGGGAGTCCCGTAGGATAAAGTGGATCCCGAGAAATAGGGGGTGGGTCTATAGAATTAGCGGGGTAATGTCGGATAAGGGGAGGTTTCGTGGAATTTTTCGGGTACTAAAGGATAGGGGGTCCCAAAGAAGGAGATACATTGGAATGGTTAAGGTCCCAAGTGTAAGGGGGGAGGGGGGGTCTTTCTAGATAGTGGGAATTCCGTGGAACGATTGGGGTCCCATTTCATAGTATAAGTTTCGTGAAATAGTTGGTGTCTCTATATATAGAGGGTACGTAGGATAAGGGGACCCCAAAGGATAGTGCAAGTTCCGTGAAATGGATTGTTCCCCACGGGTGAGGGTGATCTTGAGGAATAGTGGGGATTCATTGAAATGGTTGGGGTCTCAAAGGATGGGTATAGTTTCAATGGTTAGGGGAGGTGCTCACTGGATAAGGGTGTCCCGGAGTAAAGGGGGTTCCACGGGCTAAGTAGGGCCCCGTTAGATTAAAGGGGTTCCATGGTATGTTTGGGGTCCATGGGATAGGTGAGGTTTCAACGGTCAGGGGGGGCATACTGAAAAATAAGGTTCCGAGGCATAGGGGAGTCCACGGGATAAGTGGCGTTCTGTCAATTAAGAGGGGTGATATGGTATGTCTGGAGTTTCGAAGGATAGGTAAGGTTTCAATATTCAGGGGGGCTTACTGGAAAAGGGGGTCCCGAGGTATGGGGGATCCACGGGATAAGTGGGGTTCCATCAGATAAGAGGGGTTTCGTGGTATGTTTGGGGTTCCGAAGGAGAGGTAAGGTTTCAATAGTTAGGGGGGGCCTTCTGGAAAAGGGGGTCCCGAGGTATAG
>CAKNXH010069506.1:0-10339 GCA_932178445.1 Andricus quercusramuli
GTAGTTATTATTTTATTTTCTGTGTTTTCTCATTGTCTGTTCGCTGATTCTATTTTTAACGTGTTTTTTCATTGTCAATGGTTCAAATTTGTCCATTTCTTCTTAAAACTTACATAACCTGCCCTTTTTCTTGCATTTGAGCGAAAAAAATTATGTGTCAACTTAGGACTAGGGGGTGCCGACATAGGACCATAATTTTAAAAATAGCAAAAATCGATCCTTCACTACATTAATTTTATTAAAAACAATTTATTCCCCTACTAATCCCTTATTTTCGTGAAAAATCGCCTTATTTCCCCTATTTTGAGATCATTTTGTGCTCTGAAGTCTGTCTTTGAAACTCGGGAATAGCTCCCTTTGTTTGAAAATAATCCCTTTGCCTGCAACCAATCTTTAATTCATCTTCCGCCTAATCCTGATTGCGATTGCGGATTCATCGGAGGAGAAATTTAATCTTGAAGTGAAGAAATTGACTCTGGCTTGGTAACCGTATAACGGATAACAAAATGCCCAAGAAACGCGCAGAGCGAAACCGAATAATTTTCGCTACTAATTAATTAAGACGGACGCCGCGTCATTACTGGTGGATCTTGAGCTTTATAATTAGTTTCATTCCCAGAGCACAAGAAGGGTACCGTTCTGATTTCATACCGTTAATTACTACTGATTGATCAACAAATTAGATTACTTTTAAAAAAAGAAGCAATTAATTAGAAGCAATTCGGGACTTGAAAATTCAAATGACTCCTCTCTAAATCTGAATTAGTAAAAATTCAATTAATTAAATCAGTAGTAGAATTTCAACTGATAAATCAGTTGTTTTTTAATTTCATTGATTGAAATAGTAAAATAGATTGTAACAGTCACACTTAAAAAAAAAGTTTGATGTTTTGCTCTGCTGGGAATCGAACCACAGTACTACCTATTGCCGGTCATGTGCTTCCCCACTAAGCTACTAGAGAGATCGAGAAAAGAAACTTTTTTCAGAAAATACACGCATTATTTTGCAAGTTGTTACATATCAAATTTTTCAAGGAATCTATATTATCATCAAAGAATAAAATATTTTTGACGCCTCTTAAACTAGATGGAAATATTATTGAAAAATTATTTTAATTATTTTTTTTCTGATGATAATACAGATTCCTTGAAAAATTTATTATGTACCACCTTGCCAAATAATGCGTGTATTTTCTGAAGAAAGTTTCTTTTCTCGATCTCTCTAGTAGCTTAATGGGAAAGCACCCGACGAAAGTTCTGTCGTTCGATTCCCAGCGGAGGAGAAAATCTTTTTTCAGAAAAAAATAATTTTTAATTCATATTTCCATCTAGTCTGAAAAAACGTTAAAAATATCAATATTCAACCAAAAATGGAATATAGCTAGATTTTCAGTCCAAAAAGTTAATTTTCAATTTAAAAGAAAAAAAAAAAGAATTTTTAGCAAGAAGGTAGATTTTTCACCAAGTAGTTGAATTTTCAACTAAACTAGATCAATTTTCGATCAAATAGTTGTATTTTCAAATAAAAAATATAAATTATGAACCAAAAATGAAATAGTTAAATTTGCAGTTGAAAACAGAATTTTCAACAAAATAGGTATATTTGCAACCAAATTTATAGATTTTTTAATGAAATGATCAATTTTCAACTAAAGGTAGTAAATTTTGCTCAGAAAATAAAGTTAATTTTGCACTACACATTTTTCAAACAAAAATTTTATTTTGGGACAAGAATATTAATTTTTACCAAAAAAGACGAATTTTCGATAAAATACAATAATTTTCAAATAAAAAAGATAAATTGTCAACCAAAAAATGAATAGATAATTTTCAGTTAAAAAAAATCTTCAACGAAAGAATTAAGTTTTTAACTAAAATGATGAATTTTCAATAAAAATGATGAATCTTCAAATGGAATAGTTGAATTTCAAACTAAAAAGATTAATTTTCCATTAAAATGCTGAGTCTTTAACTAGAATAATTGAATTTAAAAAAAAAAGATGAATTTTCAACCAAGAATATTAATTTCTACCAAAAACACGAATTTTCTATCAAAAATGATAATTTTTCAGAAAATAATTGAATAGCTAAATTTTTAGTTAAAAAATTAATATTCAACCAAAGAGATTAATTTGTCATTGAAATAATGATACTTTAACTTGAAAAACAAAATTTTTAACAAAAGAGGTTAACTCTCAACCAAGTAGTTTTATTTTTAACAAAATACATTAACAAAATTATGAAATATTTATGTCGAATAGTAACATTTTTAGTTAAAAAAAATTAGTTTCAATAACAAATAATAATTTGAAAAAATATAGTTACATTTTCCGACAAATTTATGAATTTTAAAGTAAAATTGATTCTTGAACTGGAATAATGGAACTTCAAACCAAAAATATGAATTTTTGACTCAAATAATCTAAAAAAGATCAAAAATTTTAATCAAACCGTTTGAATTCAACCAGAAAGACGATTTTTCAAGATGAATTAAACATTTCATTAGGAAAAATGTTCCATTCAAGAGACGGAAAAAAATTTGCAAACAAACTGTTGAATTTTCAAGCAAAAAAATCATTTTTCAAACTAGAAGATTGATTTTCTACAAAAAAAATCGAATTTTAAACGAAACACATGAATTTGCAACCAGATACTTGAATTTTGAACAAAGAACGATCGATGTTCAACCAAAAATAGAATAGTTACATTTTCAGTAAAAAACATTAATTTCAAAAAAAAGAACGAGTTTACTAAAAATGAAAGTTAAATAATTGAAAATTGTGTTAAATTGCGTAAGCAGACATTGCGTGAACAGACATCTGAAAAATTATTTGTAATGATTGAAAATTGTGTAAAATTGCGTAAACAAAAAATCGCGTAAACAGACATCTGAAAAATTATTTGAAATAATTTTAAATTATGTAAAATTACGTAAACAGACATATGAAGAATTATTTGGAATAATTGAAAATTGTGTAAAATTGCGTAAAGAGACATCTGAAAGATTATTTTAAATAATTTAAAATTGTATAAAATTTCGCAAACAGACATCGCGCGAACTAAAAATTGCGTAAACAGACATCTAAAAAATTATTTAGAATAATTAAAAATGGTGTGAAATTGCGTAAACAGGCATTGCGTAAACAGAAATCTGTGAAATTATTGAAAATTGTGTAAAATTGCGTAAACAGATATTGCGTCAACAGACATTGCGTAAACAGACATCTGAAAAATTATTTGAAATAATTGAAAATTGTCAAAAACTGCGTAAACACACATTGTGTCGACAGAAAATTGCGTAAACAGACATTGCGTCAACAGAAAATTGCTTGAACAGACATCTGAAAAATGATTTGAAATAATTGCAAATTGTGTGAAATTGCGTAAAGAGACATCTGAAAAATCAGTTCAAATAATTAAAAATTATGTAAAATTGTGTAAACAGACATTTTTCAAATTATTGGAAATAATTGAAAGTTGTGTAAAATTGCGTAAACAGACATTCGTAAAATTATTGAAAATAATTGAAAATTGTTTAAAATTGCGTAAACAGACATTGCGTAAACAGAAAACTGCGTGAAGAGAAATTTGTAAAATTATTGGACACAATTGAAAATTGTGTAAAATTGCGTAAGCTGACATTGCGTCAATAGAAAATTGCGTAAATAGACATCTGAAAAATCATTTCAATCAATTGAAAATTGTCAACAATTTCGTAAACAGACATTGCGTAAACAGGCATCTGAAAAATTATTTGAAATAATTGAAAATCGTGTAAATTGCGTAAGCAGACATTGCGTAAACAAACATCCGAAAAATTATTAAAAATAATTGAAAATTGTGTAAAATTGCGTGAGCAGACATTGCGTCAAGAGAAAATTGCGTAAATAGACATCTGAAAAATCATTTTTATTAAATGAAAATTGTCAACAATTGCGTAAACAGACATTGCGTAAACAGACATCCAAAAAATTATTTGAAATAATTAAAAATCTTGTAAAATTGCGTAAACAGACATTGCGTAAGCAGAAAATTGCGTAAACAGACACCAAAAATGATAATTGCAATAATCCCCTTTTTGTCGTTTTTTCGTTGAAAACAAAGAAAATCAACTGCTTTTGGTTGAAAAGTCTATTATTAAATTTTTGTTCGCAATTTGTCTTGCTTTTTAAAAAATTTGAGTGTAATGTTGACAATGTTATTACTTTGTTGAAAATTCAAAAATGTTGTCAAAAAGTAATCTGTTTTTAAATCAGAAATTTATCTATTTGGTTGAATTTTGAACTACTTTGTTAAAAAATCACTTTTTTTTGTTGAAGGGTATTCTCCTGAATTGAAAATTTAACTATTCAATTTTTAGAAAATTAATCTTCGGGGTGGAAAAATTATTTGTTGGGATGAACTCTTGTTGGAAATCCATTTTTTAAAAATATTTATCATTTTAGTTGAAAATTCATCTCTTTTGATTAATTTTTTTTTCTGAAAAAAGAACTTCGCCTTCCATCTAGTCTGAGAAGACGTTGAAAATTTCTGTTATACTCTGATGATAATACAGACCAGCAATAGGAGGTTCTGTGGTTCGATTCCCAGCGGAGCTAAAGATCTTTTTTCAGAAAAAAATTAATTAAAAACAATTCATTGATAATTAAAGTATTTTTTTTGAAAATTTGTGTTTTTCCTAGAACAATAATCTTCTTGTTGGATAAATTTATTTTGTTGTTGAAAATTTAACTAATTGCCTTAAAATTAATTTTCTTTAGTGAAAAATTCAATTACTTGGTTGAAAGTTCGACTCGTTCATTAAAATTTCATCTTTTGGGTTGATCTCTAATGTTCAATATTAATTTTCTTATAATTCATCATTTTAGTTGAAAATTCATTTCTTTTGTTAAAAATATAACTATTTCGTTGAAAATGCTCTTCTTTTTGGCTGAGAATTTATTATTTTCAACTAATTTCAAATTAAAATTTTTTTTTTTAATAATTGAACTACTCTGTAGTACCATTCGTATTTTTGGGTGGAAAATTCAACTCTTCTGTCAAAAAATGTTTCCTTTTTAGTTAAAAATTCAAGATTCTGGCAGAAAATGAAACTGGTTGAAAATTCAACTGTTTCGTTGAAAGAATTTTTTTTTCTTCAAATTCGTCTTCTTTGGTGGAACTCAACTGATTTCAATTAAATATATTTTTTTTTATTGAAATATCAACTATTATATTTTTTGTCAAGAAATCAAAGTTCTCACTCAAAATTCAACTTCTTGGTTGAAAGTTGAACTAAAAAAAATTTCTTGGTTGAAGATTAATCTCTTGGATCAAAGGAATTATATTTTTGACCTTGCCACAGGGAATTTTTGGGAAAATTATAATTTTAGCTTGAATCAGGGAATTTTGGAACTGTAGGAAATTTTGGTAAATAATTCCAATTCTGATTCATAAAAATGAAATTCACAAAAGCAATCCCTCTTCCGAATTAAAATTCTTCATGTTCGCGAAATTCCATCTTCCAACTCAAAATTTGTTTAAACTTGAAAATTCGTTTTTTTTTTATAAATAAAAATTTGTTACTTCAGGGCAGGGAATGTCCGTACAAAAATCGTTTTAGACTTGGAAAAGAGCATTTTTGACTCAGTTTTACTATAATTCTTTTCCAAAAGTCTGTTCCAAAGTAGCAATCTTTGAAAATGAGTCCAGGAAAAAAACCCGGAAAATGACCTGGAATTAAAAATCATCCATCGGATAGACACCCTAAATTAAAATAGTTTAGAATTCAGCAAACATTATTAAATAGTTCTTCATATTCCAATTGATTAATGTATGTACAAGAAATTTCTGGTAAATTATTCCGCAATCAGTAAAACAGGTCTGTTTCTGTCTCAGTGTTGTCATTCCAAATTGATTAATTCAGACTGCTTCCGTTTAAACATTTTCAACTCTTTCAGCCTTTCTTTGAAAATATCGCTTAGATCGTTTCAAGAATGTCTTGAGCGATTTATCTGAAAAACCAGAGAGTAACTTTTGATGGGAGTGAAATAGGAGGCTCGTTAAGCTAAGATAAGAACAAGCAAAAGAAGCAAACTGAAGCATTATTTATGCATGTTGCGATGTTTACAAGAAGGGAATGTCAATTCAAGAGACGTTTCTTCCAAGTGTGAGAGGCTTTCCTGGCTTTCTTGGTAAGGTCTGTACCTATGGTATCCTGTAGTTGCCTATGGTATGCCATGGTTGCCCATGGTTTGACTGACACGATCTGATCGTTAAATGGAATGATAGGATCTCCCAGCCAGCAAGCTGGCGATCAACAAAACAATTACTGCAAGATCCACGATTGAAGATTCATTGGTGTGTGACTACCGGAACATTGACACCTTGGGACTCGTTAATCCTTATCTGAACTCGCGAGGCTCCTGGACAAGCTGCTCAACGCTAAATCATCGTCATCCTCTTTTGATGCTGATGCTGATGCTAATGCTGATGCTGATGCTGATGCTGATGCTGATGCTGATGCTGATGCTGATGCTGATGCTGATGATGTCTGATGCTGATTCCAAGGTTCTGTGATGCTTTTATATTTTGACAAACATGTGCTCAGACTTCCGTACTCATCACTGAAGCTGTCATCCTCTTGATTTTTTGAAAATCTACAAAACATTTTTTCTAATTATACTCTTAAGCCATTTCCTTTCGAGGTAGGCGTGACTCACTCGGTGAGGAAGCAGTGTGGGGAAAGGGGTTGCAAATTTTTAGATTGATCTAGAATTTCCTGCTCTGACCCAGGTTGCTGATCAATCTCTCTAGCGATCACTCCAAGTGGAGAGCCTCGCAAAGTTATCATGTGAGGCTCCCCACTCGGGCCCATCAGTATCCAAGGTCTTTTGTGTCAGGTGTCATTCACTCTACTGATACTCTCTTTACAAACTTTTAATCGCCAAACTTTTCTGTCCTGGCATACCTCTCTGGCTTCGTTCACGTCCATGCATTTCCTCATGAAAGCTCTTGTGATTCTACGGCTTCTCATGTCTCTTCAAATTAGGGTCTCATTAACACATTCCAACCATTCTTTTCGTGATCTGCCTCTGGGCTCACTGCCATTTACTTTACCTTGATACACTTGTTTTCAAGGTTTTTTCAAGGTCAACTTAAAAAAAATGGAAACCCCCTTTCTTTACATCGGCAATCGATAGAGCGGGAAATTTGACATTCAAATATGTACCCAGGTCACACGTAGGTACATTGTACCTTGAAGGTCACTCTAAGGTCATTTAATCATGAACAAGGTCTGCATACCTCTGGACATAGAAGCTTTCAAATTTTTTCCGTAACGAGCAAAGTGACCAACTTTAACAAGGCAACAATAAAAAGGTGTACATCTCGAGACAGTGAGGGTACGTGGGTTAGCTTTCGCAGATGATGAGGTTGTTATGGCAGAGTCAATCGAGAACTTGCAAAGAATGTTGAGCAAACTGCAGAGTGAAACAAAGAGTAGTGACCTTAAGCATGACCTTGACGATGACCTTCAAGGTCATTTCAAGGTCAATTTTGTCCATTGAAACCCCTTTTTCATGGTTAAAATGTACCTCTGTATGACCTGGGTACGTATTTGAACATAAAATTTACCAGTCTGTCGACTGGCGATGTAAAAAAAGGGGTTTCCAATTGTAAAAAAAGTTGACCTTGAAAAAACCTTGTAGGTCATCGTCAAGATCAAAATAAAGGTCACCATTGAATTACTCGTTGGAAGTTACTTCAAGGATGACCTTGACCTCTCTGACAAATATCTGACCTGAGGAAATATTTGGACGTCCTGGGACTTTTGTGACACTTCGATTGATTCTGCCATAAAAACCGTATCATCTGCGAAAGCTAACCCACGTACCTTCACTGTCTTTAGATCTGCACCTTCCTTTTTTGATATTGATATATTATTTGAGATTTGATTTCATCTTAGGAAGTGTTCGGACTTTTGGACTTCCAAATTCCACCACTTATGCCCTTTTGAAGTTCCAAATTTTGGCTGTTTTAAAATTGGGCATGAGGGGCGTCACTTGGCATAAAGGGGTGTCATGGGATTGGTCGGATCTGGCGGGGTACGTGGGGTTATGTGGATTAAGTTCAATTCCGTGGGATAACTTAGGTCTTGTTCCAAATTTGAAATCCCGTCGCGTCAGATAGGTGAGGACCAGTGTAGAGGGAGGATCATAAAAAAGTGAGGTCCCCCGGGATAGGCCGGCTCCCGTGTAGGTGGCGTTCCGTGGGATAAAGTGTATCCCGACGGAAAGTGGAGATTTCTTGAAATAGTTGGGATCCCGTGAGATAAGGGGCGTCTCGAAGAATGGGAGCTCCCTGGAATGGTTGGGGTCCAGTGAAATAAAGGGGATCCCGACGGAAAGTGCGGATCCTGTAAAATAAAAAGAAAAGTTGGATATTCAAGGGCTAGCTGTGGGATAAGTGGGGTTTTGAGAAAGAGGGGGTCCGTACGATAATTGAGGTTTTGAGAAACAGGGGGGTCCGCGCGATAAGTGAAATTGGTGGCATAAGGGATCCCGAGGAATAGTTAAAGTTATGTGAACTGGTTGTTTTCCCGAATGACAGTATGTGTTACGTGAAATAGCTGATATCCCAAGAAATATGGGGTACGTGAGATAAGGGGGGCCCCGAGGGATAGTAGTTTCATGACAAAGTTAAACTCCCAATAAAAAGGGGGGCCTGGAAGAATAGTGAGAGTTCCGTAGAATGGTTTGTTTCACAAGGAAAATAGCGGTCTTGAGGAATAGTGGGGGGTCATTGGAATGGTGGTGTCGCTAAGGATAAAGTTTTAATGCTTAGGGGAGGGTACCATTGAATAGGGGGGTTGGTGCGATAAGGGGACCTCAAGGAATAGTATGTGTTTATTGGAATTACCAACTCATGGATTTGTATGGTGTTGTGGCTTAGGGGAGATCCCATAGAATCAGGTGGGCCTCGAGAGATAGGGGGTCCTGTGTATTAATAGGGATTTCGAGGGATAGTGAAAATTCTGTGGAATGGTTGGGATCCTAATAGATAGGGTGGGTTCCGATAAATATGTGGGGTCCCGTTAGTTGGGGGGGGGGGGGGGGTATTGTAGAATTCTTGGGGTTTCGAGGAATTGAGGGGTACCAAGAAATAAAGCGGGTTCATTGGAATGGGTAGGGTCCCAGGATATATGGTTTGGCTTCCTGATGGATAGGTAATGTTCACGGGCTAGAGGGGGATCCGATGAGATAACGGGGTCCCGAGAGATAGAAAAGGGGTTTACGGAGAAACGGGGTCCCGTTAGATCCGTGGAATGGTTGTAGTCTCAATGAGTATCGTTGGATAAGAGTGGGTTCCGTGGAATGATTGGGGTTCCGAGGGATAGGGGGGTCCCGAGGAATAGTGAGGATTCATTGGAATGGTTGGGCTCCCAAAGAATGGAGATCTCTCGTGGGTTAAGAAGCTCTCGTGGAATAGATTTCAAGGTATACGTAAGATATTAAGGGTTGGGGGGAGTCCCGTAGGATAAAGTGGATCCCGAGAAATAGGGGGTGGGTCTATAGAATTAGCGGGGTAATGTCGGATAAGGGGAGGTTTCGTGGAATTTTTCGGGTACTAAAGGATAGGGGGTCCCAAAGAAGGAGATACATTGGAATGGTTAAGGTCCCAAGTGTAAGGGGGGAGGGGGGGTCTTTCTAGATAGTGGGAATTCCGTGGAACGATTGGGGTCCCATTTCATAGTATAAGTTTCGTGAAATAGTTGGTGTCTCTATATATAGAGGGTACGTAGGATAAGGGGACCCCAAAGGATAGTGCAAGTTCCGTGAAATGGATTGTTCCCCACGGGTGAGGGTGATCTTGAGGAATAGTGGGGATTCATTGAAATGGTTGGGGTCTCAAAGGATGGGTATAGTTTCAATGGTTAGGGGAGGTGCTCACTGGATAAGGGTGTCCCGGAGTAAAGGGGGTTCCACGGGCTAAGTAGGGTCCCGTTAGATTAAAGGGGTTCCATGGTATGTTTGGGGTCCATGGGATAGGTGAGGTTTCAACGGTCAGGGGGGGCATACTGAAAAAGAAGGTTCCGAGGCATAGGGGAGTCCACGGGATAAGTGGCGTTCTGTCAATTAAGAGGGGTGATATGGTATGTCTGGAGTTTCGAAGGATAGGTAAGGTTTCAATATTCAGGGGGGCTTACTGGAAAAGGGGGTCCCGAGGTATGGGGGATCCACGGGATAAGTGGGGTTCCATCAGATAAGAGGGGTTTCGTGGTATGTTTGGGGTTCCGAAGGAGAGGTAAGGTTTCAATAGTTAGGGGGGGCCTTCTGGAAAAGGGGGTCCCGAGGTATAG
>CAKNXH010069507.1:0-10077 GCA_932178445.1 Andricus quercusramuli
TAAGGTTTCAATAGTTAGGGGGGGCCTACTGGAAAGGGGGGTCCCGATGTTTAGGGGAGTTCACGGGATAAGTGGGCTTCTGTCAGGTAAGAAGTGTGTTTTGGGTTCCGAAGGATAGGTAAGGTTTCAATAGTTAGGGGGGAGGGGGTCCCGAGGTATAGGGGGTCCACGGGATAAGTGGGGACCCATTTGATAAGAGGGTTCCATGGCATGTTTGGGGTTCCTTGGGTTAGGTAAGGTTCCAAGGTGTAGGGGGGGGGGGGTACCCTGGGATAAGGGGGTCAAGATTCATTGGTGTGTGATTCAGTACCTGAACATTGACACCTTGGGACTCGTTATCTGAACTGGGGAGGCTCCCTGATAAGCTGCTCGAAGCTGAATCATCGTCATTCTCATCATCCTCGTAGTCTGATGCCGATTCCATGGTACCCGTGACGCTCGAGCAACCGGAAGTTAAATTGCTGTTCGAGGACACTTTTTTTTGAGTTTTTGAGCTTCCTCCTTCGGAGTCACTCTCTCCTTTGTAGCTCTCGTCATTTTCTTCATTTTCTTCTTCCGAAACTTCTTCATACTTCTGTCTGTTCTTGCTTTTATATTTTGATAAATATGAGCTCAACTTTGAGTACTTTTCATTCAGGACGTCATCTCCTTCTTGATTTTTTGAAAATCTGAAAAATATTTTAATAGAAAATTTGAGAAAATTCAACTCTTGAAAATTGAATTTAAATCAAAACTGAAGAAAATTTGGTTTTGAACATTTAAATTTTCTTCACTTTTCCATTTTAAACAATTGATTTTTTTCCATGTTCAACAACTGAAAATTCAACAGTTGAAAATGGAAGGAAATGTAAAATAAAAGAAAATTCAGCTGTTAAATATTGAAGAAAATTTAACTTTTCAAAATTAAAGAAAAATTACCTGTTGAGAGCTGAAAAAAATTTTGGGCAGTTGAAAATTCATTTTTCTTCAATTTTATGTCGTTATAAATCCAATTGTTAAGAATGGAACAAAACTGAAGAAAATCGAATTTCAAAGATTTGCATTTTCTTCACTTTTCCGTTTTCAACAATTGAATTTTTTTCAGTTTTCAAGAACTGAAAATTCCTTAGTTAAAAATGTAAGGAAATTTAAAGTCAAAGAAAATTCAACTGTTGAAAATTAATGAAAATTCAACTGTTGATAATTGAAGAAAATTTAATTTTTTGAAAATTGAAGAAAATTTAACTGTTGAAAGTTAAGGAAAATAAAAAATTGTATTGTCGGCAGTTGAAAATTCAATTTTCAATGTTTTTCAATTTTATATCGCTGTAAATTCAACATTTAGGAATGGAACAAAACTGAAGGAAATTGAATTTTGATGATCTGAATTTTATTTCTAAAGAAAATTCAACTGTTGAAAATTGGAAAAGATTTAACTTCAGAAAATTGAAGAAAATTTAACTGTTGAAAGTTGAAGAAAATTAAAAATTGAATTGCCGGCAGTTGAAAGTCGATTTTCAATGTTCTGTCATTTTTGTTGAAAATGAAAGAAAATGTCCAATTAAAGAAAATTCAACTGTTGAAAATAGAAGAAAATTGAATTTAAAACAGTTGAAAATTAAACCTTTGAAAATTGAATTGTTTGCAGTTGAAGATTCAATTTTATCCAGTTGTAAATTCAACTTTTAAGAATTGAGCAAAACTGAAGGAAATTGAATTTTCAAGATTTGAATTTTCTTCACTTTTCCATTTTCAACAAATGATTTTTTTTTCAATTTTCATTAAATGAAAATTCAACAGTTAAAAATGGAAGAAAATTTAACTTTTGAAAACTGAAGAAAATTCAACTGTTGAAAATTCAACAGAAACTGAAGGAAATTGAATTTTTGAACATTTGAATTTTCTTTACTTTTCCGTTTCAAAAACTCGATTTTTTTCAATTTTCAACAACTGAAAATTCAATGGTTCAAAAAGGGAAGAAAATTAAAAATCAAAGAAAATTCAACAATTGAAAATTTCAAAAATTTAGTTATTAAAAATTGAAGAAAATTTAACTGTTGAAAGTTAAAGAAAATTAATAATTGTATTTTCGGCAGTTGAGAATTCAATTTTTATTGTTCTTCAATTGTATATAGCTGTAAATTAAACTTGTTGAAAATTAAACAAAAACTGAAAAAAATTGAATTTTGAACATTTTAATTTTGTTCACTTCTCCATTTTCAACAATTGATTTTTTTTCTTCAATTTTCAACAACAGAAATTTCAATAGTTGAACTTGGAAGAAAATTTCAAATTAAAGGAAATTCAACAGTTGAAAATTGAAGAAAATTAAACTTTTGCGAATTGAACAAAACTGAAGAAAATTGAATTTTGAACTTTTGGAATTTTATTCAACAATTGAAAATGGAAGAAAATAAAAAATCAAAGAAAATTCAACTGTTGAAAAATTAAGAAAATTTAACTTTCGAAAATTGAAGAACATTCTTCAATTTCCTACAGTTGTAAATTGAACTGCTGAAAATTAATCAAAATTAAAAAGAAATGAATTTTGAGCATTTCAATTTTCCTTGATTTTCCTCACTTTTCCATTTCCAATAATTGCATTTTTTTCAATTTTCCACAGGTGGAAATTCAATGGTTGAAAATTGAAGAAAATTGAAAATGAAAGAAAATTGAAAATTGATGATAATTGAAGCTTCAACTGTTCAAAATAAAATAAAATTGAAAATTAACCTTTTGAAAATTCAAGAGAAAAGACAATTTCATATTAATAACAAGCTTGGGGTCCTGTGGGATAGGCTGGGTCATGTGAGTTAGGTGGGGTCGAATTGTATAATGGAATAGGTACCGAGGGATAGAAGAGGTCCTGAGGGATGAGTGAGGTTTCTTGTGATAACTGAGGATCTCAAGGGATTGGTTGGGTCCTGTGGTTTAGGTGAGGTCTCATGGGATGAAGGAATAGGTACCGAGGGATAGGTATCGAGGGTTAGATACTGAAGGATAGGCACCGAGGGTTAGATACTGAAGGATAGGTACCGAGGGATATGTATCGAGGGAATGGTACCAAGGGATAGACCAGGTCCTGAGGGATTGGTGAGGTTCCTTGTGATAACTGAGGATCCCAAGGGATTGGTTGGGTCCTGTGGGTTGGGTGAGGTCTCATGGGATAAAGCAATAGGTATCAAGGGATAGGTACCGAGGAATAGGTAGCGGGGGATAGATACCGAGGGATAGATACTGAAGTATAGGTACCGAGGAATAGGTAGAGAGGGACAGGTACCGAGGGATAGGTAGAGAGGGACAGGTACCGAGGGATAGGCACCGAGGGATAGAACTGGTCCTGAGGGATTGGTGAGGTTCCTTGTGATAACTGAGGATCCCAAGGGATTGGTTGAGTCCTATGGGTTAGGTGAGGTCTCATGGGATAAAGGAATGAGTACCGAGGGATAGGTACCGAGGGACAGGCACTGAGGGACAGGTACTGAGGGATAGGTACCGAGGGAAAGGTACCAAGGGATATATCAGGTCCTGCGGGATTGGTGAGGTTCCTTGTGATAACTGAGGATCCCAAGGGATTTGTTGGGTCCTGTGGGTTAGGTGAGATCTCATGGGATAAAGGAATAGGTACCGAGGGATAGGTACCGAAGGATAGGCACTGAGGGATAGGTATCGAGGGATAGGCACTGTGGGTTAGGTGAGGTCTCATGGGATAAAGGAATAGGTACCGAGGGATAGGTACCGAGGGATAGGCACTGAGGGATAGGTACCGAGGGATAGGTACCGAGAGATAGAACAGGTCCTGAGGGATTGGTGAGGTTCCTTGTGATAACTGAGGATCCCAAGGGATTGGTTGGGTCCTGTGGGTTAGGTGAGGTCCCATGGGATAGAGGAATAGGTACCGAGAGATAGGTACCGATGGATAGGCACTAAGGGATAGGTATCGAGGGATAGGCACTGAGGGATAGGTACCGCGGGATAGGCACTGAGGGATAGGTACCGAGGGATAGCTACCGAGGGATAGAACAGGTCCTGAGAGATTGGTGAGGTTCCTTGTGATAACTGAGGATCCCAAGGGATTGGTTGGATCTTGTGGGTTAGGTGAGGCCTCATGGGATGAAGGAATAGGTTCCAAGGGATAGGCACCAAGGGATGAGTACTGAGGGATATATACCGAGGGATAGGTACCAAGGGATAGGCACTGAGGGATATGTACCTAGGGATATGTAACGAGGGATAGGTACTGAGGGATAGG
The DNA here is from genome assembly GCA_932178445.1 of Andricus quercusramuli. NCBI lineage: Eukaryota > Metazoa > Arthropoda > Insecta > Hymenoptera > Cynipidae > Andricus > Andricus quercusramuli. The sequence continues at coordinate 4,232 of CAKNXH010069507.1, forward strand.
TTGAACCTGGAAATATAGGAGCGGTCACATTTATTTCGCAAATTTAAAAAAAAAAATTTTATAAATGCTTACAAGATTTTGGGATCTCTATACCAAAGTGGATAGGAAGCTTCAGATTTTCCATCAGGGATGCAATTTTCGGGCGGGGGTAGGTTCATTTTGAAATTTGGTGGCTCCACTGTCTCTTCTAATAAAGCTGAAACTTCTTTTGCATAATTTGGTTTGCCCGCAGAACTTTCCAATCTTATCGAAAAAAATAGAATAATTATAGAAATTTGTCGATTTAATTTGACAATATTTTTTTTCTTTAATTTTACTTCTGAACCATCTGCCTTGTAAATTGGGTTTTATTGTGACTGAATGCTGAGAACCGGGGATCTCTGAGGCTCTTTTTGGTTTCATTTTGAAAATTTTTTTCAGTGGAACTATCATCGAGACCATAGTAATTTCCAAAATGTACAGCAACGTTCTTGGGTATTTGAAAATTATTTTGAATCCCTCTTGAATTCATTTGTGTTCTGGTATTTTGTATAACTCTGCTCTTCAGTGAGGTTGATCTATTTTTTGGTTTTGACTTCTGAAAACTGTTCTTGGTAGAATTTTTTTATAAAATATAAAAAATATTAATTCAAATTTGATTGTCAGTTCAAAATCTCAGATAATAAAAATTTACTTGTTCTGCATATTAATCGATGATAAGAGCGATGATTTTTGATTATCAGAGTTGACAGAACTTTTGATATTGACACTCGTTTTTGTGGAAGATTTAGATTTTTTTCTTGACTTCAAAGTTTTTATACCACTTTTCTCAGGCATTTTGAAAATATTTTTTCCTGTAGTAATTTTGTCTGACTGGAAAATTTTGGATTTTTTTTTTAATAGTTTAAATTGGAATGTATCAGATTTGATTTATAGAATTTTTTTTCTATTTTGACAAGAGTGGTTATTTAAAGATCGTCATTTGTCAAACTATTAACGAATTTTAATTTGGAATGGAAAATTCAAAGAATTTGTTGCTATTGAATTCTTTGAATTTTTTTATATAAAATTAACCGATTTGGTTGAAAATTTGACTATTTCACTTTTTGTCGAATTTTTTTAATAATTGGAAAAAGTTTAACCTGAATTATTAATTTTTTATATAAATTCAATAAACAATTTTCCTGACAAAAAAAGAACAAAATTCCTGATCAGGCGATCTTCCAGTAAACATTTTTAGATTTTTTTTGGTAGTTGTATAAATTAAACAATTTGAAAATCCATAATCACAAGTTTATTAATTTATCAATTCATTTTCCGAGTTTCAATTGCTTTTTTTCCTTGAAAATAAATTTAAATTATTTAAAATTAAAATTGATTTTTTCTTAGAATTATTAGATCATAAATTTCTTTTCTGGATTAGAAGAGGATTTTTCTATTTTTTAATATTTTGGTTAAGTTGTAATTTTTTTTTTTTTGGTTGAAAACTTATTTTTCTAACTTAAAACTTAAGTATTTTATTTTTTGTTGACATCTTTTTTAGTTGAAAATTCATTTCTTTGGCTGAAAATTTTTTTTTATAAGAAAATAATTTTTAAATTGAAAATTTAACCAAATTGTTAAACAAAAAATTCAATTGAATTTTTAAACTAACAATTTATTTACATTTTTTGTCCGGATTTTTTTTAATAGACATTTATTCTGTTTGGGTGAAAATTGAACTATTTCCTTGAAAATTTATTTTATTTTGTTAAAAACTCATTTCTATAATAAAAAATTAAATTATTCTATTTTCTGTTGAAAATGTATCTTATTTAGTTGACAAATCATTTATTTTATTAAAAATTTGTTTGTTTTGTTAGTAGGAAACTAACTGTTTTGGTTGAAAATTTATTTCTTTTTTTTAAATTATTTTTATTTATTAGAAATTAATTTTTTAATAAAAAAATTAAATAAATTTTTATACTAAAAATTTGACTACATTTTTTGTCCCAATTTTTTTTAATAGACATTTATTCTTCTCGGTTGAAAATTCACTTTTTTGGTTAAAAATGATTTGTTTTAATTAAAAATTAATTTTTTAATTAAAAATTTAACTCACTTTTTGAACTGAAAATTTGATAAAATTTTTTGTCCGATTTTTTTCATAGTCATTTATTCTTTTTGGTTGCGAATTCATTTGTTTGGGTGAAAATTGAACTATTTCGTTGAAAATTCATTTTATTCGGTTTATTTATTTTATTCTCTAATTGAAAATTAAATTATTCTATTCTTTATTAAAAATGTATCTTTGTTAGTTGACAAATTCTTCATTTCATTAAAAATTTGATTGTTTTTTTTTTGTAGAAAATTAACCGTTTTGGTTGAAAATTCAACTATAAGGTTAAAAATTCCATGAAAAATTAAAATACTTCATTGAAAAATTCATTTATTTTGTTAAGAATGATTCTTTGACTGAAACTTATTTTTTTTTATTGAGAATTAATTTTTTAACTGATAATTCAAATATTCCACTTTTTGTCGAATTTTTTTCCAAGGAAATTTAACCTTTTTGCTTGAAAATTCATCTTCTCAGTTGAAAATTTAACTATTTCTTTGAAAAATTCATTTTATTTGGTTAAAAACTTATTTCTCTAACTTAAAATTTAAGTATTCTATTTTTTGTGGGAAATTTATCTTTTTCAGTTGAAAATTCAACCATTTAGTTAAAAATTTAATGTTTCGATTGAAGATGGGTCATTTAGTACGTTTAACAATGGCTTAAATTTCGTTTCTTGGACTGAAAATTAGCTTTTTTTTTATTGAGAATTAATTTTTTAACTAAAAATTTACTATTCCACTTTTCGTCGAATTTTTTTTATGGACATTTAATCTTTTTAGTTGAAAATTAATCTATTTTTTTAACAAATTTATTTTATTTGGTTAAAAACTTATTCCTCTAACTTAAAATTTAAAATTTAAGTATTCGATTTTTCGTGGAAAATTTATCTTTTTTATTTGAAAATTCATCTATTTTGTTACGAAATTGTTCTCCTTAGAGGAAAATTCATCTTCTGGGTTGAAAATTATTTTTTCAATAGAAATAAATTTTTTAAATGAAAATTTAACGACATTTTAAACAAAAAATTGGACTCAATTTTTGTCCGATTTTTTTATTAGAAATTAATTTTTCAATTAAAAATTTAACTAAATTTTTGAAATAAAAATTTGACAAAATTGTTCGAATTTTTCTTAATAGACATTAAATATTTAATTTTAATTTCAATTTTAAAATCAACATTTGATTTTTAATTAATTAATTATTAAACATTAACATTTTGATTTAAAAAAAAATTATTTTATTCTTTTTGGTTGAAAATTCATTTGTTTGGGTGATAATTGAACTATTTCGTTGAAAATTTATTTTATTCGGATAAAAACTCATTTCTTTAATATTGAAAGTTAAATTATAATATTTTTGTTTTTTTATCGACATTTAATCTTTTTAGTTGAAAATGCATCTATTTTGTTTCTTCGATTGAAAATTATTATTTTTTCATGAGAAATTAATATTTCAATTAAAAATTCAAATAAACTTCGAAACTGAAAATTGGACTCAATTTTTGGACCAACTTTTTCTAAAAAGAAAATTGAATTTTTTTTCAATTTTGAAAATTAATTTTTTTGAGCGAAAATTGAACTATTTTGTTGAAAATTCATTCTGTTCGGTTAAAAACTTATTTCTCTAATTGAGAATTGAATTATTCTATTTTTTGTTCCAAATAGATTTTTTTAGTTGACAAATAATTTATTTTATTAAAAATTTGTTTCTTTTTTTAGTAGAAAATTAACCGTTTTGGTTGAAAATTCCATGAAAAAATAAAACACTTGGTTGAAAATGTTGAAAATTGGTAGAAAATTAATCTTTTTGGCTTAACTTTCGTTTCCTTGACTGAAATTTAGTTTTTATTATTGAGAATTAATTTTTTAACTAAAAATTTACCTATTCCACTTTTTGTCGAATTTTTTTTTCATATGGAGATTTCATCTTTTTGCTGGAAAAATTCATCTCTTCATTTGAAAATTTAACTATTTCTTTGAAAATTCATTTTATTTTGTTAAAAACTTATTTCACTAAATGCATCTATTTTGTTAAAAAATTTTCGTCTTTGGTAAAAAATTCACCTTCTGGGTTGAAAATTTATGTCTTTTTTCGAAAATTATTCTTTTTGGTAGATAATTAATCTTTTTGTGTGAAAATTGATTTCTTTGGTTAAAAAATATTGTTTTTTCATTAGAAATTGATATTTTAATGAAAAAAATTTAACTCAGTTTTTAAACTAAAAATCTGACTATTTTTGGACCAATTTTTTTCAAAGACATTTATTCTTTTTGATTCAAAATTAATTTTTTCGAGTGAAAATTGAATTATTTCGTTGAAAATTTATTCTATTCGGTTAAAAACTTATTTCTCTAATTGAAAGTTGAATTATACTATTTTTAGTTCAAAATTGATCTTTTTTAGTTAACAAAACTATTTATTTTATAAATTTTTTTTTCTTTCAGTAGAAAATTAATCTTTTTTTGGCTTAAATTTCGTTTCTTTGACTGAAAATTAGTTTTTTTATTGAGAATTAATTTTATTTTAAAAAATTTTAACTATTTCACTTTTTGTCGGATTCTTTCATGGACATTTGATCTTTTTGGTTGTGAAATCATCTGTTTAGTTGAAAATTTAAATATTTCTTTGAAAAATTTATTTAATTTTTTGAAAACTTATTTCTCTAACTTAAAATTTAAATACTCTTTTTTTCGTTGAAAATTTATCTTTTTTAGTTAAAAATTCATCTATTTTGTCGAAAATTTGTCTTCTTTGGTTTTTTGAATCGTTAATTTCTTCAAATTTTTAATTTCTTTAAAATATGAAGATAAAAGCCAGGAACTGCTGGGGCTTGATAATTTTTATAAGAAAAATTTTTATTAGCAACTTTCTCATAAGAATATAAAAAAATATTTGGCAAGATTGAAAAATAACAAATAAATTGAGTAAATTCAAAAAATATTTAAAATTATTGATGAGATTTAAAAAAAAAATTTAATTACAAAAATCTTGAGAAATGTAGATTTTTGAAAATTTCAAAAAAAAGCTAGAAGCTTTAAAGGAACTTTAGAGGATTTCAAGAGAATAAACAAATTTTTAAGTTAATTTCAGTATTTAAATATTTTTACATCGAATGCTTTTTCAATCTTTTTTTTTAGTCATACAAATATTGATGTTACTTAATGTGAGTACTAATTGAAATTCACCAATTCAATATAACTAATCAATTTTTTTTAAATTGTTAATTTTTTTAAATTATTAATTTTTCAATTGTTAATTTTTTTGAATTGTTAATTTTTTAAATTGGTAATTTTTTTAAATTGTTAATTTTTTAAATTGTTAATTTTTTTAAATTGTTAATTTCTTTAAAATTGGGAGATAAAAAGTCAGAAACTGCTGGGGCTTGATAATTTTTAGAAGAAAAATTGTTATTAGCAACTTTGTATCAAGAATGTAAAAAAATATTTGTTAAGATTGAAAAATAACGAATAAATTGAGTAAATTCAATAAATATTTGAAATAATTGAAGAGATTCAAAAAAAAAACTTTTTAATTAAAAAAATCTTTAGAAATGTAGATTTTTGAAAATTTCAAAAAAATATTCTAGAAGCCTTAAAGGAACTTGAAAAGATTCCAAGAGAATAAAGACATTTTTAAGTTAATTTTCGTTTTTAAATATTTTTACAATGAATGCCTTTTCAATATTTTTTTTAGCAATACAAATATTGACATTACTTAACGTGAGTACTAATTGAAATTCACTAATTTAATATAACTAATCAATTTT
>CAKNXH010069508.1:0-10088 GCA_932178445.1 Andricus quercusramuli
TAAGGTTTCAATAGTTAGGGGGGGCCTACTGGAAAGGGGGGTCCCGATGTTTAGGGGAGTTCACGGGATAAGTGGGCTTCTGTCAGGTAAGAAGTGTGTTTTGGGTTCCGAAGGATAGGTAAGGTTTCAATAGTTAGGGGGGAGGGGGTCCCGAGGTATAGGGGGTCCACGGGATAAGTGGGGACCCATTTGATAAGAGGGTTCCATGGCATGTTTGGGGTTCCTTGGGTTAGGTAAGGTTCCAAGGTGTAGGGGGGGGGGGGTACCCTGGGATAAGGGGGTCAAGATTCATTGGTGTGTGATTCAGTACCTGAACATTGACACCTTGGGACTCGTTATCTGAACTGGGGAGGCTCCCTGATAAGCTGCTCGAAGCTGAATCATCGTCATTCTCATCATCCTCGTAGTCTGATGCCGATTCCATGGTACCCGTGACGCTCGAGCAACCGGAAGTTAAATTGCTGTTCGAGGACACTTTTTTTTGAGTTTTTGAGCTTCCTCCTTCGGAGTCACTCTCTCCTTTGTAGCTCTCGTCATTTTCTTCATTTTCTTCTTCCGAAACTTCTTCATACTTCTGTCTGTTCTTGCTTTTATATTTTGATAAATATGAGCTCAACTTTGAGTACTTTTCATTCAGGACGTCATCTCCTTCTTGATTTTTTGAAAATCTGAAAAATATTTTAATAGAAAATTTGAGAAAATTCAACTCTTGAAAATTGAAGAAAATTGAATTTAAATCAAAACTGAAGAAAATTTGGTTTTGAACATTTAAATTTTCTTCACTTTTCCATTTTAAACAATTGATTTTTTTCCATGTTCAACAACTGAAAATTCAACAGTTGAAAATGGAAGGAAATGTAAAATAAAAGAAAATTCAGCTGTTAAATATTGAAGAAAATTTAACTTTTCAAAATTAAAGAAAAATTAACTGTTGAGAGCTGAAAAAAATTTTGGGCAGTTGAAAATTCATTTTTCTTCAATTTTATGTCGTTATAAATCCAATTGTTAAGAATGGAACAAAACTGAAGAAAATCGAATTTCAAAGATTTGCATTTTCTTCACTTTTCCGTTTTCAACAATTGAATTTTTTTCAGTTTTCAAGAACTGAAAATTCCTTAGTTAAAAATGTAAGGAAATTTAAAGTCAAAGAAAATTCAACTGTTGAAAATTAATGAAAATTCAACTGTTGATAATTGAAGAAAATTTAATTTTTTGAAAATTGAAGAAAATTTAACTGTTGAAAGTTAAGGAAAATAAAAAATTGTATTGTCGGCAGTTGAAAATTCAATTTTCAATGTTTTTCAATTTTATATCGCTGTAAATTCAACATTTAGGAATGGAACAAAACTGAAGGAAATTGAATTTTGATGATCTGAATTTTATTTCTAAAGAAAATTCAACTGTTGAAAATTGGAAAAGATTTAACTTCAGAAAATTGAAGAAAATTTAACTGTTGAAAGTTGAAGAAAATTAAAAATTGAATTGCCGGCAGTTGAAAGTCGATTTTCAATGTTCTGTCATTTTTGTTGAAAATGAAAGAAAATTTCCAATTAAAGAAAATTCAACTGTTGAAAATAGAAGAAAATTGAATTTAAAACAGTTGAAAATTAAACCTTTGAAAATTGAATTGTTTGCAGTTGAAGATTCAATTTTATCCAGTTGTAAATTCAACTTTTAAGAATTGAGCAAAACTGAAGGAAATTGAATTTTCAAGATTTGAATTTTCTTCACTTTTCCATTTTCAACAAATGATTTTTTTTTCAATTTTCATTAAATGAAAATTCAACAGTTAAAAATGGAAGAAAATTTAACTTTTGAAAACTGAAGAAAATTCAACTGTTGAAAATTCAACAGAAACTGAAGGAAATTGAATTTTTGAACATTTGAATTTTCTTTACTTTTCCGTTTCAAAAACTCGATTTTTTTCAATTTTCAACAACTGAAAATTCAATGGTTCAAAAAGGGAAGAAAATTAAAAATCAAAGAAAATTCAACAATTGAAAATTTCAAAAATTTAGTTATTAAAAATTGAAGAAAATTTAACTGTTGAAAGTTAAAGAAAATTAATAATTGTATTTTCGGCAGTTGAGAATTCAATTTTTATTGTTCTTCAATTGTATATAGCTGTAAATTAAACTTGTTGAAAATTAAACAAAAACTGAAAAAAATTGAATTTTGAACATTTTAATTTTGTTCACTTCTCCATTTTCAACAATTGATTTTTTTTCTTCAATTTTCAACAACAGAAATTTCAATAGTTGAACTTGGAAGAAAATTTCAAATTAAAGGAAATTCAACAGTTGAAAATTGAAGAAAATTAAACTTTTGCGAATTGAACAAAACTGAAGAAAATTGAATTTTGAACTTTTGGAATTTTATTCAACAATTGAAAATGGAAGAAAATAAAAAATCAAAGAAAATTCAACTGTTGAAAAATTAAGAAAATTTAACTTTCGAAAATTGAAGAACATTCTTCAATTTCCTACAGTTGTAAATTGAACTGCTGAAAATTAATCAAAATTAAAAAGAAATGAATTTTGAGCATTTCAATTTTCCTTGATTTTCCTCACTTTTCCATTTCCAATAATTGCATTTTTTTCAATTTTCCACAGGTGGAAATTCAATGGTTGAAAATTGAAGAAAATTGAAAATGAAAGAAAATTGAAAATTGATGATAATTGAAGCTTCAACTGTTCAAAATAAAATAAAATTGAAAATTAACCTTTTGAAAATTCAAGAGAAAAGACAATTTCATATTAATAACAAGCTTGGGGTCCTGTGGGATAGGCTGGGTCATGTGAGTTAGGTGGGGTCGAATTGTATAATGGAATAGGTACCGAGGGATAGAAGAGGTCCTGAGGGATGAGTGAGGTTTCTTGTGATAACTGAGGATCTCAAGGGATTGGTTGGGTCCTGTGGTTTAGGTGAGGTCTCATGGGATGAAGGAATAGGTACCGAGGGATAGGTATCGAGGGTTAGATACTGAAGGATAGGCACCGAGGGTTAGATACTGAAGGATAGGTACCGAGGGATAGGTACCGAGGGATATGTATCGAGGGAATGGTACCAAGGGATAGACCAGGTCCTGAGGGATTGGTGAGGTTCCTTGTGATAACTGAGGATCATAAGGGATTGGTTGGGTCCTGTGGGTTGGGTGAGGTCTCATGGGATAAAGCAATAGGTATCAAGGGATAGGTACCGAGGAATAGGTAGCGGGGGATAGATACCGAGGGATAGATACTGAAGTATAGGTACCGAGGAATAGGTAGAGAGGGACAGGTACCGAGGGATAGGTAGAGAGGGACAGGTACCGAGGGATAGGCACCGAGGGATAGAACTGGTCCTGAGGGATTGGTGAGGTTCCTTGTGATAACTGAGGATCCCAAGGGATTGGTTGAGTCCTATGGGTTAGGTGAGGTCTCATGGGATAAAGGAATGAGTACCGAGGGATAGGTACCGAGGGACAGGCACTGAGGGACAGGTACTGAGGGATAGGTACCGAGGGAAAGGTACCAAGGGATATATCAGGTCCTGCGGGATTGGTGAGGTTCCTTGTGATAACTGAGGATCCCAAGGGATTTGTTGGGTCCTGTGGGTTAGGTGAGATCTCATGGGATAAAGGAATAGGTACCGAGGGATAGGTACCGAAGGATAGGCACTGAGGGATAGGTATCGAGGGATAGGCACTGTGGGTTAGGTGAGGTCTCATGGGATAAAGGAATAGGTACCGAGGGATAGGTACCGAGGGATAGGCACTGAGGGATAGGTACCGAGGGATAGGTACCGAGAGATAGAACAGGTCCTGAGGGATTGGTGAGGTTCCTTGTGATAACTGAGGATCCCAAGGGATTGGTTGGGTCCTGTGGGTTAGGTGAGGTCCCATGGGATAGAGGAATAGGTACCGAGAGATAGGTACCGATGGATAGGCACTAAGGGATAGGTATCGAGGGATAGGCACTGAGGGATAGGTACCGCGGGATAGGCACTGAGGGATAGGTACCGAGGGATAGCTACCGAGGGATAGAACAGGTCCTGAGAGATTGGTGAGGTTCCTTGTGATAACTGAGGATCCCAAGGGATTGGTTGGATCTTGTGGGTTAGGTGAGGCCTCATGGGATGAAGGAATAGGTTCCAAGGGATAGGCACCAAGGGATGAGTACTGAGGGATATATACCGAGGGATAGGTACCAAGGGATAGGCACTGAGGGATATGTAACGAGGGATAGGTACTGAGGGATAGGTTGAACCTGGAAATATAGGAGCGGTCACATTTATTTCGCAAATTTAAAAAAAAAAATTTTATAAATGCTTACAAGATTTTGGGATCTCTATACCAAAGTGGATAGGAAGCTTCAGATTTTCCATCAGGGATGCAATTTTCGGGCGGGGGTAGGTTCATTTTGAAATTTGGTGGCTCCACTGTCTCTTCTAATAAAGCTGAAACTTCTTTTGCATAATTTGGTTTGCCCGCAGAACTTTCCAATCTTATCGAAAAAAATAGAATAATTATAGAAATTTGTCGATTTAATTTGACAATATTTTTTTTCTTTAATTTTACTTCTGAACCATCTGCCTTGTAAATTGGGTTTTATTGTGACTGAATGCTGAGAACCGGGGATCTCTGAGGCTCTTTTTGGTTTCATTTTGAAAATTTTTTTCAGTGGAACTATCATCGAGACCATAGTAATTTCCAAAATGTACAGCAACGTTCTTGGGTATTTGAAAATTATTTTGAATCCCTCTTGAATTCATTTGTGTTCTGGTATTTTGTATAACTCTGCTCTTCAGTGAGGTTGATCTATTTTTTGGTTTTGACTTCTGAAAACTGTTCTTGGTAGAATTTTTTTATAAAATATAAAAAATATTAATTCAAATTTGATTGTCAGTTCAAAATCTCAGATAATAAAAATTTACTTGTTCTGCATATTAATCGATGATAAGAGCGATGATTTTTGATTATCAGAGTTGACAGAACTTTTGATATTGACACTCGTTTTTGTGGAAGATTTAGATTTTTTTCTTGACTTCAAAGTTTTTATACCACTTTTCTCAGGCATTTTGAAAATATTTTTTCCTGTAGTAATTTTGTCTGACTGGAAAATTTTGGATTTTTTTTTTAATAGTTTAAATTGGAATGTATCAGATTTGATTTATAGAATTTTTTTTCTATTTTGACAAGAGTGGTTATTTAAAGATCGTCATTTGTCAAACTATTAACGAATTTTAATTTGGAATGGAAAATTCAAAGAATTTGTTGCTATTGAATTCTTTGAATTTTTTTATATAAAATTAACCGATTTGGTTGAAAATTTGACTATTTCACTTTTTGTCGAATTTTTTTAATAATTGGAAAAAGTTTAACCTGAATTATTAATTTTTTATATAAATTCAATAAACAATTTTCCTGACAAAAAAAGAACAAAATTCCTGATCAGGCGATCTTCCAGTAAACATTTTTAGATTTTTTTTGGTAGTTGTATAAATTAAACAATTTGAAAATCCATAATCACAAGTTTATTAATTTATCAATTCATTTTCCGAGTTTCAATTGCTTTTTTTCCTTGAAAATAAATTTAAATTATTTAAAATTAAAATTGATTTTTTCTTAGAATTATTAGATCATAAATTTCTTTTCTGGATTAGAAGAGGATTTTTCTATTTTTTAATATTTTGGTTAAGTTGTAATTTTTTTTTTTTTGGTTGAAAACTTATTTTTCTAACTTAAAACTTAAGTATTTTATTTTTTGTTGACATCTTTTTTAGTTGAAAATTCATTTCTTTGGCTGAAAATTTTTTTTTATAAGAAAATAATTTTTAAATTGAAAATTTAACCAAATTGTTAAACAAAAAATTCAATTGAATTTTTAAACTAACAATTTATTTACATTTTTTGTCCGGATTTTTTTTAATAGACATTTATTCTGTTTGGGTGAAAATTGAACTATTTCCTTGAAAATTTATTTTATTTTGTTAAAAACTCATTTCTATAATAAAAAATTAAATTATTCTATTTTCTGTTGAAAATGTATCTTATTTAGTTGACAAATCATTTATTTTATTAAAAATTTGTTTGTTTTGTTAGTAGGAAACTAACTGTTTTGGTTGAAAATTTATTTCTTTTTTTTAAATTATTTTTATTTATTAGAAATTAATTTTTTAATAAAAAAATTAAATAAATTTTTATACTAAAAATTTGACTACATTTTTTGTCCCAATTTTTTTTAATAGACATTTATTCTTCTCGGTTGAAAATTCACTTTTTTGGTTAAAAATGATTTGTTTTAATTAAAAATTAATTTTTTAATTAAAAATTTAACTCACTTTTTGAACTGAAAATTTGATAAAATTTTTTGTCCGATTTTTTTCATAGTCATTTATTCTTTTTGGTTGCGAATTCATTTGTTTGGGTGAAAATTGAACTATTTCGTTGAAAATTCATTTTATTCGGTTTATTTATTTTATTCTCTAATTGAAAATTAAATTATTCTATTCTTTATTAAAAATGTATCTTTGTTAGTTGACAAATTCTTCATTTCATTAAAAATTTGATTGTTTTTTTTTTGTAGAAAATTAACCGTTTTGGTTGAAAATTCAACTATAAGGTTAAAAATTCCATGAAAAATTAAAATACTTCATTGAAAAATTCATTTATTTTGTTAAGAATGATTCTTTGACTGAAACTTATTTTTTTTTTATTGAGAATTAATTTTTTAACTGATAATTCAAATATTCCACTTTTTGTCGAATTTTTTTCCAAGGAAATTTAACCTTTTTGCTTGAAAATTCATCTTCTCAGTTGAAAATTTAACTATTTCTTTGAAAAATTCATTTTATTTGGTTAAAAACTTATTTCTCTAACTTAAAATTTAAGTATTCTATTTTTTGTGGGAAATTTATCTTTTTCAGTTGAAAATTCAACCATTTAGTTAAAAATTTAATGTTTCGATTGAAGATGGGTCATTTAGTACGTTTAACAATGGCTTAAATTTCGTTTCTTGGACTGAAAATTAGCTTTTTTTTTATTGAGAATTAATTTTTTAACTAAAAATTTACTATTCCACTTTTCGTCGAATTTTTTTTATGGACATTTAATCTTTTTAGTTGAAAATTAATCTATTTTTTTAACAAATTTATTTTATTTGGTTAAAAACTTATTCCTCTAACTTAAAATTTAAAATTTAAGTATTCGATTTTTCGTGGAAAATTTATCTTTTTTATTTGAAAATTCATCTATTTTGTTACGAAATTGTTCTCCTTAGAGGAAAATTCATCTTCTGGGTTGAAAATTATTTTTTCAATAGAAATAAATTTTTTAAATGAAAATTTAACGACATTTTAAACAAAAAATTGGACTCAATTTTTGTCCGATTTTTTTATTAGAAATTAATTTTTCAATTAAAAATTTAACTAAATTTTTGAAATAAAAATTTGACAAAATTGTTCGAATTTTTCTTAATAGACATTAAATATTTAATTTTAATTTCAATTTTAAAATCAACATTTGATTTTTAATTAATTAATTATTAAACATTAACATTTTGATTTAAAAAAAAATTATTTTATTCTTTTTGGTTGAAAATTCATTTGTTTGGGTGATAATTGAACTATTTCGTTGAAAATTTATTTTATTCGGATAAAAACTCATTTCTTTAATATTGAAAGTTAAATTATAATATTTTTGTTTTTTTATCGACATTTAATCTTTTTAGTTGAAAATGCATCTATTTTGTTTCTTCGATTGAAAATTATTATTTTTTCATGAGAAATTAATATTTCAATTAAAAATTCAAATAAACTTCGAAACTGAAAATTGGACTCAATTTTTGGACCAACTTTTTCTAAAAAGAAAATTGAATTTTTTTTCAATTTTGAAAATTAATTTTTTTGAGCGAAAATTGAACTATTTTGTTGAAAATTCATTCTGTTCGGTTAAAAACTTATTTCTCTAATTGAGAATTGAATTATTCTATTTTTTGTTCCAAATAGATTTTTTTAGTTGACAAATAATTTATTTTATTAAAAATTTGTTTCTTTTTTTAGTAGAAAATTAACCGTTTTGGTTGAAAATTCCATGAAAAAATAAAACACTTGGTTGAAAATGTTGAAAATTGGTAGAAAATTAATCTTTTTGGCTTAACTTTCGTTTCCTTGACTGAAATTTAGTTTTTATTATTGAGAATTAATTTTTTAACTAAAAATTTACCTATTCCACTTTTTGTCGAATTTTTTTTTCATATGGAGATTTCATCTTTTTGCTGGAAAAATTCATCTCTTCATTTGAAAATTTAACTATTTCTTTGAAAATTCATTTTATTTTGTTAAAAACTTATTTCACTAAATGCATCTATTTTGTTAAAAAATTTTCGTCTTTGGTAAAAAATTCACCTTCTGGGTTGAAAATTTATGTCTTTTTTCGAAAATTATTCTTTTTGGTAGATAATTAATCTTTTTGTGTGAAAATTGATTTCTTTGGTTAAAAAATATTGTTTTTTCATTAGAAATTGATATTTTAATGAAAAAAATTTAACTCAGTTTTTAAACTAAAAATCTGACTATTTTTGGACCAATTTTTTTCAAAGACATTTATTCTTTTTGATTCAAAATTAATTTTTTCGAGTGAAAATTGAATTATTTCGTTGAAAATTTATTCTATTCGGTTAAAAACTTATTTCTCTAATTGAAAGTTGAATTATACTATTTTTAGTTCAAAATTGATCTTTTTTAGTTAACAAAACTATTTATTTTATAAATTTTTTTTTCTTTCAGTAGAAAATTAATCTTTTTTTGGCTTAAATTTCGTTTCTTTGACTGAAAATTAGTTTTTTTATTGAGAATTAATTTTATTTTAAAAAATTTTAACTATTTCACTTTTTGTCGGATTCTTTCATGGACATTTGATCTTTTTGGTTGTGAAATCATCTGTTTAGTTGAAAATTTAAATATTTCTTTGAAAAATTTATTTAATTTTTTGAAAACTTATTTCTCTAACTTAAAATTTAAATACTCTTTTTTTCGTTGAAAATTTATCTTTTTTAGTTAAAAATTCATCTATTTTGTCGAAAATTTGTCTTCTTTGGTTTTTTGAATCGTTAATTTCTTCAAATTTTTAATTTCTTTAAAATATGAAGATAAAAGCCAGGAACTGCTGGGGCTTGATAATTTTTATAAGAAAAATTTTTATTAGCAACTTTCTCATAAGAATATAAAAAAATATTTGGCAAGATTGAAAAATAACAAATAAATTGAGTAAATTCAAAAAATATTTAAAATTATTGATGAGATTTAAAAAAAAAATTTAATTACAAAAATCTTGAGAAATGTAGATTTTTGAAAATTTCAAAAAAAAGCTAGAAGCTTTAAAGGAACTTTAGAGGATTTCAAGAGAATAAACAAATTTTTAAGTTAATTTCAGTATTTAAATATTTTTACATCGAATGCTTTTTCAATCTTTTTTTTTAGTCATACAAATATTGATGTTACTTAATGTGAGTACTAATTGAAATTCACCAATTCAATATAACTAATCAATTTTTTTTAAATTGTTAATTTTTTTAAATTATTAATTTTTCAATTGTTAATTTTTTTGAATTGTTAATTTTTTAAATTGGTAATTTTTTTAAATTGTTAATTTTTTAAATTGTTAATTTTTTTAAATTGTTAATTTCTTTAAAATTGGGAGATAAAAAGTCAGAAACTGCTGGGGCTTGATAATTTTTAGAAGAAAAATTGTTATTAGCAACTTTGTATCAAGAATGTAAAAAAATATTTGTTAAGATTGAAAAATAACGAATAAATTGAGTAAATTCAATAAATATTTGAAATAATTGAAGAGATTCAAAAAAAAAACTTTTTAATTAAAAAAATCTTTAGAAATGTAGATTTTTGAAAATTTCAAAAAAATATTCTAGAAGCCTTAAAGGAACTTGAAAAGATTCCAAGAGAATAAAGACATTTTTAAGTTAATTTTCGTTTTTAAATATTTTTACAATGAATGCCTTTTCAATATTTTTTTTAGCAATACAAATATTGACATTACTTAACGTGAGTACTAATTGAAATTCACTAATTTAATATAACTAATCAATTTT
>CAKNXH010069511.1:0-38953 GCA_932178445.1 Andricus quercusramuli
TAGAAAATATTTCTTTGCAGAATAATGTAGGGCTCATTTAGGGCTCATTTAATGCCCTATTTCCGAATTCGATATTCCGCCATTTAAAAAAAAAACCTGTGGTCCTGTTAGCTTAATGTTAAGGTAGCAGGACCACAGGTTTTTTTTAAAAGAAGGGGAACATCGAATTTGGCAATAGGGCATTAAATGAACCCTAAATGATCCCTAAATTATGCTGCAAAGAAATTTTTTCTAAGCAGTTTTTTTCCTTGTGTGTTCCTGATGACCACAGGTTTTTTCTCAAAATTGCGGAGTATCAAATTTTGCAACAGGGTAAAAAGTGATCCCTAAATTATTCTGCAAAGAAATTATTTCTAAGTATTTTTTTTCTATGTGTGGTCCTGCTAGCTTAACGTTAAGCTAGCAGGACCACAGGGTTTTTTTTTTAAAGGCGGACCATCGAATTTGGCAATAGGGCATTAAATGAGCCCTAAATGAGCCCTAAATTATTCTGCAATGAAATATTGCCTGAGTTGTTTTTTTCTATATGTGGTCCTGCTAGCTTAACGTTAAGCTAGCAGGACCACAGGTTTTTTCTCTAAATTGCGGAGCATTAAATTTGGCAATAGGGCATAAAGTGGGCCCTAAATGAGCCCTAAATTATTCTGCAAAGAAATGTTTTCTAAGTAGTTTTTTTCTATGTGTGGTCCTGCTAGCTTAACGTTAAGCTAGCATGACCACCGGTTTTTTTGTTTAAATGCAGAGCATTAAATTTGGCAATAGGGCATTAAATTAGCCCTAAATGAGCCCAAAATTCCCTATGGGTTTTCATTCAATTTTTGCAATTTGGTCCTGCCAGCTTAACGGACCTACTACATTGTACCATTTAAGGGCCGTGCATCAATTACGCAGTCTTTTAGACGGCAGTAAGGTGTTGATCGACGATTTTTCTATGGTGCATTACATGGGGAGGGGAGTATATGGTCAAAATCATTTCGTACATAAATAGCCGTTTATCAGTGCAATCTAGTAATTACTTTAGTGCCTACTGCATCAAGTACACTAAAGTTTGATGTTATTTTATTGATAATTGTAACAGTTTTACTTATCATTTGCCTGATAATATTAGTATCTTACTAAGATGATAAAAAACTCAGGGAACAAACATACGTATAAAATATAGGTTCTGTTAATTAAGTAAATGTGGACCCTTAATAAAATCAGTTTTCGAAAATAAAATCTAGTAATAACAATATGTATTTAATTTTACAAACGTACAGTAAATGTTGCGTAGACCTTAAAGCTCTGTGTTGTCGGAGTTTAAAAGTGCTGTTTATTCCGAAATCAAAAAGTGTGCGATTGAAAATCATGTAATTTTATTTTCTAAACAATATTTTCGGTTTTCTAACCCATCATTTTCAAAATATGGAAAATGAACTTAAATGTTTATTCAAACTACTCTATATTCTTAGTCGATACATTCTCAAAATTCCTGTTTATTTATCTCGGGCTTCACAGTCTTTCCCCGTTTTCTCGTTTTTCACGTAAATGCGGATTAAATTAGTAGATCCCCATAAGAAAACTATTTTTGGTTGAAAATATTTTCGCTTCAAAATATGACTATTAAATTTCTGATTAAGAATTCATCAATAAGGTTTAAAATTTAATTATTTTGTTGAAAACTCAACAATTTTTTATGGACATTTTTTTTCGTTTTTTGGTCTGAAAATTTACCTCTTTTTAGGAAATTTAATCTTCTGTGTTATAAATCCATCTGTCTGGTTAAAAATCAATCTGATTAAAGTAAATGTCGACTTTTTCGTTGAAAATTCACATTTTCAGCTCGAAAACTAAATTGGTTGTAGAAAAATCGTTTTTCCAGTTGAAAAAATCCAACAATTGTGTAGAAAATTCAACTATTTGGTCCAAATGTGAAGTACTTTGTTAAAAATTCATTTTTGCAATTGAGGATTCGTCATTTTTGTTAAATATTATTTTTTTGCGTCCGAAAAGTTATCTTTTTCAGTTGAAAGTTCAACTATTAGGATGAAAATTCATGTATTTTTTTGAGAATTTGTTTTTAATAGAGAAAATGAATCTTCTTAAAGGGGAGTGCGCGTAACGGGGGACATGGATTTTAAAATCATTTGTGAGCGAAGAGGGCTTACTATGATATGTATAAAGCTGAAACCGTTTGCTTGGATAGAAAGGGGTTAATTAGAAAAAAGGTTTCAAAGAAAACCGCGAAGAATCACTATTGGTAGAATTGTAGCGCGATCGCGCAAGCCATGATAGAGCAATGGTCTGGGTTTTAGGCTAGAGAGTCTGCGTCATGCGTTCGCGGCCTCGTACTTATTTTTCCCCCCTAATTCTTTTTTTGTCAAATAATTTAAACGTAAATATGCATATATATTATCGAAATAAGAATAAACATTTCTATAATATATTTTCAGATTAGGAAAATTATTATTTTTGACACCAAGTTTTTTTTATCAAGAAGCTAATGTTTGCAGTACATAATTAACTATTTTGATGCAATAGACAGTATCATTTTGCCATTTTTCTACACTTTCATGAGCAAAAAATAAACTTCAAAAAATTTTATGCGTGAAAAATAAATTTAAATTACGTAAAATATAAAAGCGGTGAAAAAATGCAAAATAATAATGTTTATTGCTTAAAAATAATGTATTGCCTACTAAAAACGTCAATTTATTGATAAAAAAAATGGTTGTGCCAAAAATAATAATTTGTCTAGTCTTAAAATATATATTTATTCTTATTTTTATAATATATATGCATATTTACGTTTAAACTATTTGAAAAAAGTATTAGGGGAAAAAATAATGAGTATGAGGCCGCGGACGCTTGAAGCAGATTTGAGCTCTTTTCATCTCATGTTCAGCCCTCTTCGCTAAAAAAAAAGATGAGTAAAATCCGTATCCCCCGTCACGCGCACTCCGCTGTTAGTTAAAAATTCCACATTTGGACGAAATTTTTTTTCTTTATTGACTGAAAAATCTTTCTCGGTTGAAAATTTAACTCTTCTTGGAAATCCGACTTTTTGATTCGAAAATTTTGGTTGAAAATGAATATGTTTTGCTTAGGGGTTCAACTGTTTTGCTCAAAGTGCGTTTTTTTTGTTTTAATTCAATTATTTTTTATTTGAAATAAACGTTTTTTCTTGGTTAGAATATCATCTGTCACATTGTTTATTGTGAATTCAACTACTTGGTTGAAATTTGAACTACATTGTTAATTCATGAGAAACAGTAAGTTTTTAGCAAGCCCCCCCCCCCCCCCCCGTCGTCCGTCGCCCTAAATCGTCTTACATTACACAGGCCGGCAAAATTTGTACCCAAAGACCGGACTATGTGACACCGAAGGATTTTAGAAAAAAATTGCTGATCGTGTTATATTGCCTCAAATATGGCGACAAAAAAGCTATTTTTGCACTCTCAGGCTAGAATATCTCAAAAACTTGACGTATAGGAAAAATGTGGACAAAGGATTCGTTTTTAGGACACCAAAATCCTTCGGGGTCACATAGACCAGTCTTTGGGTACAAAAAAGATGTCATTTTTTCGGCCTGTATTATTTTTGAATGACCCCCAAATATATTAATGAATAAAATTTAGTGAACAAAAATGAAATAAGATAGGATGAGGGGGGGGGGGGGAGTACAAACTTATGGGCCCCAACATAGTGGGATACGTGGGTCAAAATTTTAGGAAACAACTTTACTTAAGTTATCATTAACTTTTAAGGAGGCAGGCGAATTGAATTTAAATAGCTTGGTTCACCTTGGCAAAAAAAAAGTGTTCTACTGTTTGTTTCTCTCCGTAATGTTTGACCTTTTCTAATTAATTTAAAGTATTATGTATATTTATCAAAGCCCTATTATACAGAGATGGATTACTATAAGTAAGTAATAAAAAACCCCGTCCAAACTTTTATTCTGTTGCAGAAATTTAGCAATCGGAATTGGAATACAAAACTTTCCAGAAGGATTAGCGGTTTCCTTACCCCTACAAGCCTCTGGATTCAGTACTTTAAAAAGCTTTTGGTACGGCCAATTGTCGGGTATGGTGGAACCCATCGCTGGAATCCTGGGGGCTGCTGGAGTCTCTCTCGCTGCTCCTACCCTACCTTATGCTCTTTCATTCGCCGCAGGTGCTATGATTTACGTCGTTGTCGATGACATCATTCCGGAAGCACAACAGAGGTTTGCAAATAACTTGGCTACTTGTGTAAATTCTTCTCACCAACAAAAAAATATTTACTATGAGGTTTCTTTGAGAATTTTCCTACTGTAATGAAAACAAGATGGAATACGATTCAATCGAGGGGCTAATTACTCCTAAAATCTGGTGTACACTCTTTCTGCAATCTTATGCAATCTCATGCAGTCCCTTATAATTTCCTCCTACGAAAAAATATTATAGGAAATTTAGTATAGGTCTGTCGTAAGTTATCAGGAAACTTATTAGGGGTTTGTTTACAAATCTAGGCAATTTAGATAACCGCAGGACTTTAGGAGAATACATATGTACCATGCCGGCATATCCTTTTCTTTAAATTCCTAAAGCTTTTTAGGTACACTCGGACTTCAATGTATGCACGGCTTTGGTTCTGACCTTTGGATTCAATTGAGGCTCTCCGAATGTAGACAGGGCCGTGTGAACACTGTGATCTGACGCGATGTGGCACAACGTGAAATTTGGAACGCATAAATCGAATGTGCTAAAATTGAAGTCCGAGTTTATTTAGAAAAATCTTAAATTCATTTATAGCTTAAAATTAAAAGACATTAAACTAGTATAATTGAAAATATTTGTTAGGAAACGAATTGCAATCGTTAGATAATGAATAAAATTGGTTGAATACACCATTTTCATCTAATATTTTTTATTAATTTAATAAGCAACAGACTTTTCTTTTCGTCTTTCATCCACATGGTATGTGTAATTCATATCTTTTTATTTAATTAGCAGAAAGTGCAGGTTCGGTAAAAAACTGTCAAATTTGTATTTACAAGTAAAAAACGTTTAGACAGAAACTTAAAAATTGCCAATAAGCTTTTTGTTAGCATATTTTTGCAATTAATACTTAAATTTGTGCAGTCTTTCATGGGTCAGAGTTGTGATAAATAATATGTTATCCACTATAATGTATTTTAATTTTGTATTCTAAAATAATGCGAGTTCAAGGATTTTAACGTCACCTTCAACATTGTTTATAAACAAGGTTTTGTGATTTTTAAATGATGCTCCTATACAAAGACAAATGTGTAGGTCTTGAAACAAAGAATACTTTCAAGAAGAAAAGATTTTTGCTTCTGAAATTGATTAAAAAGATTTCATAAAAATCAGTCAGTTATGAATGTTATTCATTGTTTGAGGATTAAAAATTGACTCGTAACAAACCTTTTAAATTATACTAGCTCAATGTACTTTAATTTTAAACTGCAAATAAATTATAAAACATAATAAAGACTAATTCTATGCTTAAATTTGAGATTTTTCTAAATACCTAAGATGATTTAGGAATTTGGAGAAACGACGTGAAAGTATTCTAAATTCCTGAATAAACTAGTGATTTAAAGAAAAAAGGTTATACCTGAATGTAAGATTTTTCTAAACTCCTGCGGTTAGCTAATTCCCTAGGTTTTTAGCCAAAACTTTGAGTTTCCTAATCACTTACAACAGGTCTATAATGATTTCCCTATTATCGATTTCTTATAGTTTTCTCGCGATTCTAAAAAAATCAGTTCAGATAATCATTGTAAGAAAATGATTTCATGGAACCTCTTAAGATTTCGAAACATTTCAAGGGATTTTGTAAGATTTCCAAACATTTTCGCGAATTTTAAGGAATTTCAAAAGATGTCAAGAGATTTCAAAAATGCCAAGGGACTTCAAATAATATTGTAGGATTCCCAAATATTTGAAGGGATTTGTAGACAATTTTGGAAAATAAATGAAATTACCTTAAACTTCAAGGAATTCCCAGAGATTCGGAAGATTCCTAAGGGTTTAAACTTTTTTGAGAACTTTAATGTAATGAATGTAATGGAAGCTTCTAATATGTCCCCTAAGGGTTTACATTGTTCTTGTATCTCTTCCCTATTTCTTCACACACCCCCCACACACTTACTTGGTGGTGGGAGGGGGACCTACAGTTTAAGGTGGGTTCCGAACCACCAAGAGCAATAGCCTTAAGTACTTAGAGAACCTTTTTCTCTAGAGGTACCGGTCCCACGACTCTCCGGAGATGAACCCCTTGCTAGGCAAGTGTTCACCGCATGGGCCACCGAGACTCGTCCCTGCCCTAGGTGTGACTTTGACCTTTAGGGTCCGAAGCACCTGGGAAAAAAGTTACGATGATATGTTTGAACCATAAATACGCTACTCTACTTCGATTGAGAACTTTAATGAATAAGTTCAATTTAATTTATATTCAAGGGATTCCAAATCATTTTTACGTATTTGAATGCATTTTTACGATTTCAAAAAAAAAAATATTTAAGGTATTCAGAAGAATTTTAGAGCTTTAAAAAATGTTAAGGGATTTCAACAAAATTTTTTAGGATTTCCACAGATTTTGATGTATCTTTAGAGTAATTTAGAAAATAAGTGAAATGGAGTGAAGGATTTTAAAGATTTTCGGATATGTTTGAAGTATATAAAGAATTTCGACAGATTTAAACATTTTCAAGGGATGTCAAAAAATTTATTAGAATTTCCAAAAATTTGAAGAAATTTCACCAGATACAAAAGATTTTATAAGACCTCTAATTATTTCAAAGATTTTAGGGGTTTTGTGAATTTCAAGGGATTTTCAATAATTTATACACAATTCAGACTATTTAAAAGATTTCGAAGGAATTCAAAACATGTTCAAGGATTTCAACGGATTTTAACAGATTACAAAGATCTTAATAGACATAAAGTGTTTCCAACGGATTTTCATGAATTTTTATAAAATTTTAAATGATTTTAATGATATTAAGGGAATTCACAAATTTTGTCCGTGTAAACTTTAGTTGTGCAGAATCGCTATTCTTGTGTACTTCCATATGGGTAATATTCACGAAACTGTACACTTTTGCAACTAGAATCATAAAATTTTTAATTGCATTTTTTTTGCGCAGTAAATATTTTTTTTACTTTGAAAGTACATTATTTACGAAAATAAGGCATTATTTTCAGTACAGCCTTGAAACAAAATTTATTATAGACACTTTTTCAAAAACTTCACATTACGGAGCTGAACACTGTATTATGGAGCTGACCATTTGTATGAATTTGTGTGTTTTCATTATTAATAGACTTGTCGATTTAAAAAATACTTTGTATTCTATTTTCTCTTCATATACTATACACTTCTTCAGTATACATTTTAATAATATAAAGTGCAAAACAAAAAATTAAGCACATGAAAAGTAAAGTATATGGTATTATAAATTATACTGAGCATGAAAATCAAATTATCAGAGGTTAATGAATAATTACAACTTCAAGTACATTTTTTTACATAAAATGTGGATGAGTAAACTTAATTTCTCCAATATTCGCTGCTTCATAATTAAATACAAAAGTTATAGGTCTGTAGAAGTGACAGGTAAAGAAATTTTCATTCTATTTAATAAATACAAAAATATAATTTATTCAAAATAAACTATACAAAACAGAACTTCAAAATTTTGATGATTCTACTACACGTATTTTAACATTTAATGATAACTCTAGTAATTTATTTGGCCGCTCAAACACAAAAAACAACAATTTTCTAAAGATTATAATACTCTTAATTAGAGTTAATGAGCAATATGGTGATTTATTTAAAGGCCTTTATTTAACTTGAAAAATGATAAGTTCATTAGTTAAAACTGAACTGAGTAATTGCAGAAAAGAGATAATAACTTGTTTCTAATTCTTTTTCATACGAAGTTATGTGGATCGAACTGCTGAGGCATCAATATTTGCAGATTTTTTTGGTCCTTTTTTATATTTGAGACTCTTGGATTGTACACTTTTTCCCTGAGTTGTAGGTTGATCATTTTTATCATCTGCTTTACTTTTTCTTGATTCTACACATATATTTTTGGATATAGTGTAGTTTAATTGACCTTTTGAAAAATGTTTGCAAACTTTACCAGTAATAAGGGTGACGTCCCATGGCAGCGTCAATCTTGGCGTGAACGCAAAACGTCAAATCACTAGATAATTCAGCCAATGATATTCTCATAGTAATCCACAGAAACACAGTCATTGGCTGCAATGTCTGGTGATTTGCGGTTTTGCGTTTTGCGTCAAGTTTGACGCTGCCATGGGAGGCCACCCTAATACATTTTATTAGAAACCGTAATATTTTCATTATGGAGCTGACCATTATGGAGCTGACATTTATAACTAAACTTACATTTTCCTCTTGAATTTTTTAGCTTCTACTTTTTTCCGCACGCTGGCAGTTTGTGTCTAGACTGTAACTACTAACTATAAATAAACTCAAAATCACTGATAGACTTCATTTACTTTAAGCGATTTGTTGCATTTTGGAGCTGACCGGCTTTTTTGTACGGACTGTTTTGTGAACAAACCATCACAGTTGTCGAATGATTTCGAGTAAGAAAAATTCCATCGAGCGTCGGTTAGATAGTTTGAGAGTCAGTCTTTGAAATAATATCAGTAAATGGCGTTTAAATGAACCACGAGATTTAAAAATCGTGAGGAAGTATGATAAACAAAATTATTTGAAATATGATGTGACAAAGTGCATCGCTTTATTTAGAAGCTTTGACAGTCACTTCTGTAACATTGTAGCGCTCTTAAAAGTCAACTATATACTTGGATTCAAATAATATAGATACTGGAAGGTAAAATTAATTTAGTGAAATAAATTTTATGGATTTGCGCAAAATATTTTAATTTGGGACAATTACGGAGCTGACATTTTGGATATTTTTTACGCAATATAGTGTAAATATTTATTAAAAGGTGCACTTATTTCGTGGTAAAAAATTGTACGAAGTTCTTGTACGATAAAATATTACAAGTCAAAGACCTAGTTTGACTTTCTTCTATGTGTAATAGCCGAAGCCGCAAAGGTGTACAGTTTCGTGAATATTACCCATATGAGATTATGGGTGATATAAAAGAAATCATTCCTTTGTAGTTTCTATACTTTTTACATTAATTATTTCAATATTTTTCTATGATTTATTCCAATGCTGATCATCTCATAATCGTTTTCGGTATAATGATTTTCTATGATGAATTTAATTTCGGAAAAATTATAGGAATATAATCACAGGCGTATAATAATTTTCCTATAATATATTTTCGTAAGGGCCATGCAATCACATACAATCTCTATAAAATCTATAAAAATGTATTTAGCATCTACAAAATCTAATCTAGTATAAGATCTTTAGCAGTCGCATGCAACATTTTTCAGTCACATATATGCAATCTTTTTCATCCCCATCCATTCATGCAATCTTGCAATCTACTATACACCAAAGATCTGAGTAATTAATCTCTCTGTTTCAATATTAGCAAGAAAAAAAACATTCAAGCGAAAAAAATACTGTAAGCCGGAACTGACCGGGACATGCTGGGAAAATCGGGCCATAATTTCATATTTTATGATTTCAATTCTCCTTTCTGAATCAAAATCCGAAAGATTATCAATTGTTTTCTGTAAAATAAGTGTCAAATTTTCCTTTGGAGACTTTCTTTTTCCTTTTCCTTTTTGATTCAGTTTCGTTAGGAAATTGTAACAAAAATAATATTTCTGTAAGGCTGTCATTTTCTGTAGTTTGGTTAAGTGGATTAAAAAACGCTTGCAAAACTTTACTTGCAATTTATTTTTGAGATTCATATCGTCTATCATATAATATATCGTCTTCTCAAAATGATGTTGAATTTCAACCAAGAGAAGATGTTTCGTTTCTGCTATAGAACAATTTTTATAAAAAGTCCCGTTTCTTTAAATAATCCATTGAGAAGTTTCAAAATGCCATTCTCGAAGTCCAAACAGGCAGAATTTTCTTAACTATTTTCATATTTTTTGTTCTTATCATACTAATCATATTCGTTGAATTTACTTTAAAATAAGAACAGAACTTATAGTTCATGATATTATGCCATTTAGTATTACATAATAACGCTTTGTGCCTTTTTATTAGCCCAATCCTATAAGAAGTAAAGATACTGTGTATTGCAATAACTACTTATTTATAGCTAAATTGAATGTTTGAACTTTATGATATGCAGAAAAAGAGGTCATAATTTACATATTCAAAACATTAATATCTAATTATAATTCATTTGTGTGATTTTTTGAAAAAAAATTCTAAAACCGTATTCCGCTTAGCCCCAACTAACGGTAACTTAAGCTTTTTGTTTCTTGTACGTACATAGAGATAAATGTCTGAGCCTGACTCTTTAATTTTTCAAAAATTGAAATATTTTGTGATTTCTACCACTGTTATTCCAGAAATATTTCGAAATATTTATATTTATAAGAAAGAGATTTTTAGAAACAAATCATAAAATGTAGTTGCTGCCACAAGAAATGAGTCAAGTCTGCAGAAAGACAAGGTTGTTTTCTTCACTCCTAACTGGTTTCTAACCCTGTATTCTTTCTTCTCTTTCTCGGTATTTATCTGTCCTTTTCTTTTTTTCTGTTTTTATTCCCTTCATTTTCCTTCTTCGTTCACCTATCGTCTCCTTGCATATTGCACTTGCACCCGCTTCCGTCTCAAGTTTCCCCCTGAATTTAATAAAGAACGAATTAGACTTCGTGTATAGGTACGGAACCAGAAGGGCGAAAGATGCTTAGCAGACAATGCCCCTTTATTTCGGAAATTTCACCCCTCATTCTACACGGTGACCGCGCGAATTCATCGCACACCATGAATTTTTAACTCCACCAGAGCACTCGAAAATAATTTCATTGTAAAGATGCAGTAAACGTCTGATGTTACCTATATGTACCCAAGTGAAAAATTTATGTATAGTTTACATATAGTGGACAAAACACCGATATTTTTTATTTGCTTTATATAGAAAAATTTATAATATTTATATATGAGTGTGAAAACTTTGACGTAATAGTTTTATATCTCAACTTAATAGTAGAATTTAAAAAAATGTATTTTTATTTTTTTCTAGTTTCAAGACTGAAAATTTTATGAATTGCTCATTTTGGTAGTCGTGGAAAATGTTGACAATAACAAATTGAGAGTGAAACCTCATTCATTTTTTAAGAGTAAATTTTCGGGAATAAACAGAACAACTATATAAAATTTTTACCTACAGTAATTGTTATTAAGAAAGACATTTTTGATTTTTTCCATTTTTCTCCCTATAAAGTAAATATTCTTCTCATTGAATATGAATTTATTACCTAACAATGTTTATATTTTTTATGATGTCAATAATTATATTTTCCTGTGACTCCTCATTAGTCTTGGGCACTCCTTAAGAAATTTATTGTTTTTGACGACTTTCATATAAAAATTGTTACATCATCAAACCTTTAATTACGAACAATGCAGTATATAATTCTTTAAATTAACTGCTTCAATTTACGTTCAGAGAAATATTTGGTTGATATCATCGAAAGTTTTGGTTGATTTAACCAAATACAAGTAATTTAGCGAATTCAACGAAATCATATGGTTCATTCAATAAATTGTTTTTGTAAAATTAATATAACGAATCAACCTAAAACTTTGATTGATTGAAGCCTAAAGGCTTACCAAACAAAAATGTTGTTGTCCCATCTCAACATTTTTTTAATTCGCCGGTGTATGTGTATTACAAAAAATTATACATAAACAACGTTTATCTAGAAAAAATAGTATTTTGGAGACAAGTTGTAGCGAGGGATTTTTAATGTAATTTTGTAATCCTAAATAATATCCGACATTGCATTTTTTATTGGCAATAATAGTAAATATAAAATCTGAGATTGTTTAATTCAGCTTATAACACTTTCTATTTTAAGAATTGGATCTTTTTCAAAAATTTGCATTTTCATTTTATAGAATTAAGCTATGGAACTTTATTTTGGCTAAATTGAGTTTCTTGTGAAAACACTTACTTATGCTTATAATATATGTATTCAATTGAAAAAATGAATGTTTACAAACTTTTGAGTCATAATTCAATTAAATAATATTTGTGAAATATGTGGAAATTTTTATTATTTAAATTTATAACATTAGGGATGGAAAGTATTCCATATTTTTCCAAATCCAACCGCATTATTCTTTCAAAAAATGCATCTCTGATAGTGTAAACTTGGAGTAAAGTTTGAGTGATATAAATGTTTATAAAAAATGTTTTATTTTTCCTGTCAATTAAATGTATTTGATTTGTGAAAAATATATAAATATTCATTTTACATCATTTCCTTAGCGATTGGTTATATTTTTTCATTATAAAATGTGTACGTATAAAAAATATGATAGGAAGTTCAGTTTTGGCCCATAATGATTTTCTATGTAATGAATTTATCATTTTTTGGCGATTCTAGAAAAATCACTATAAAAAACTCATTATAGAAATAAATAATGTTAAAATATTGAAAGAAGTGATGCATGAAACAGAGAACTGCAAAAAATGATTAATTTATTTACTTAATGTAGGATTCTAATTTATTTCTAGGAATTTCTACGATTTCCACAATGTGGAAATCTAAGGATTTTAAGGATTTTAAGGATTCTAAATGATTAAAAAATATTCCAAAGAATTTCAAAATATTCCAAGGAATGTCACAGGTTTTTGTAGAATTTCCAAAGATTTGAAGGTATTCAAAAGATTTTTACAAGATTCAAGGGATTCGACGGGACCCCGAAATTTTTCAAATGAATTAGAGTATTTTGTAAGATTTTAAGTCATTATATGATTTTAGTTATTTTAACAGGTCTCAAAGAATTTCTAGGTATTTGAATGGGTTCTTTTTACAGAACTTTAATGAATAATTTAATTTTAAATTATATTCAACGGGTTTCAAATGATTTCAATTAATTTGAAGTAATTTTACTTAATTTCTAGATAACTTTAGAGAATAAAGTAAATGATGTCGAAGAATTTTGAAGGATTTCAAATGATTTCAAGGGAATTCACTGAATTTCACAATTTCTAAAGAATTTCGAGAGATTTCAAAGAATTTTCTAGGATTTCCAAAGATAAAAGTTCGAGAGACTTCCACGATTTCAAAGGGTTTCAAATGGATTTTTATTTTTTTAACCCTTCGATGGCACATTTCCCGACGCTTAACGTAGCTGGCATACTGGGGTCTTTTTGAACCCAAGCGAAAAAGGCTTACCGCAAAGTGCCAATTCATTATTTTGAGCAGCTGAATTTTTTACTAACTCTTGGAGAGTTACCTCAAAGAATGCTGTGTGTTATTTATTTGAACATTTATTTTGGTTATGAAAAAAAAATTTGCAAAGTTAAACAATAGCGAAAAGTGACATTTTTTACAAAGAAATTAATAACCATTAATACCATTTTCAATTTACCATAAGTACCATTTTCAAACGTTGAAGGGACTTGAATAAGTTTTAACATGCCTGGGGTCTTTTCGATCCCAGTGTGCCATCGAAGGGTTAAGTTAATTGAAAAAGATTTCATCGGTTTTCAAGGGATTACAACTATTTCCATGGATGTCAAGGAATTTTGAAAAATTTCAAGGGATTTTGGAGGATCCTTACGCTTTTGAAATATGTCGAGGGATTTGTAAGGATTTTGTAGGATTTCCAAAGAAACGAAATAAAGTTTCAAGGGATTTCTAGCGATTCTAAAGACTTTAAGGGATTTTAAGGTATTTCAAGGAATTTCACAAGATTCAAGGATTTTATTAAATCTCCAAGGATTTCAAGAGATTACAAAGATTTCTAGGTACTTAAACTTTATTATTATTATATTTCAAGGTATCACTAGAGAACTTTGTAAAATAAATGAAATTTCATATAATTGCAAGGGATTCTTAGCGGTTCAAAGAATTTCACAAGATTTAAAGAGGTTAATTAAATCTTCGAGGTCTTCAAGCGGTTTCAAAGATTTCTAAGGATATTCACTTTTGTTCTAGATAACTTTAATGAATAAATTTAATTCAATTTATATTCAAGGGATCTCAAATGATTTAAGATTTCAGATTAAGATTTATAGAACCTAAATTTATTTTAAAGATTTTGGGGGATTTCATCAATGGATTTCAACAGATCTCAAAGGATATTGAAATGCACTAAATTCCCTATAAACTGAAAACAAAAGAATTTCTCATCTTATATATTTCAGGAGATACAGCCTTCGGAATTTATATTCTTCTGATAAATTTTTCAAATAAAGAATTTAATTTTAGTTTTTGTGAAATAAACATTTCCGGCGCACTGTGGACAGAAATGGTCAGAATATCAATTAAAATAGACCTAATAAAAAGGAAATCTAAAAAAGCTATATCTCTCATACGTCGAAAGCTATAACTTGTTAAAAAATACTTTATTCAAAGAAAGTTCATTAAAAAGTAAGTTTTTTTTTTAAATGTCGCAATCTAGTGCAATTTGCGTTAAAAGTTGTTTTTAAAATAAATATTAAAAGTGTATAAAATAACATGCAAATCTGAAAGACTGTAATAATTCCTGAAATATGTTTATAAAAATGATTTTTCTTTTTAAATCTTTTCAGAGTTGTATGTTCTTTAATGTAGTTTTATTATCATAGCAACAACTTTCAACGCTAATTGCAGTAGAATCGTAATATTTCAAAAAAATTACTTTTCAACGAACTTTCAGAAAAGTGGACATTTTTGAACACTCTTTAATTTCGGACGTGTGAAAGCTATAACATTTTATTTTTTTCAGATTTCCGTTTTGCTAATTCGGCTGTAATGACCATTGTAACTGTTTTTATCCACATTGTACAGGAAATATGGAATTTCACAAAAATTAAAACAAATTTTTTTTACCAATTTTTCAGACAAATAAAAATTCCCGAGGCTGTTTCTCCTATACTATATATGATAAAAAAATTCTTTTTTAGTCTTACGGGGAATTTGATGCACTTCAATTGTTTTCAAATGAATTTGAAGTGGCATAATTTAAAGTGAACAAATATTTGAAAAAGTGATCAAAACTGAAATTTTTCACACTAACTCCAGAATTTTAATGGGTCCTGGATGTACAAAGATATTTAACGTATAGATACTTTTTCGATAACAAATTACATAGTTTAAGCTACAAAGGCACTGCTTTGGAGTTATTTTTACAAAATATCCATAATAACCTGAAAATAAGAGAAAACAATTAAATTTTTTCCACAATCCCTTCAGCGAAAATTTTTTTTTACTCAAAATAATCATCAATCATCACTGAAGTTATTTTGGAAGAAAAACGAGTGGTGGAAGTCCTTTTGGGTTGAAGTCAATCCAAGCCCACCATAGATTTTCTATAATGAATTTCCTATGATCCATGGAATCTTTTGCAATCTCATAAATATTTGCCCATTGATTACCGAAAAATAAATAATGCACCTCTTCTTTGACCGAAAAAAGTAAAACGTCCACTGGCTTAAAACTTTCTCTAAGTGAAATTGTAGTATTGAAAAAAATTTGGATGGAGATCCGCAACCTGTGTTCTAAATAACCTTATGGGATTGATGGCGATTACGGCGTAGAGAGGCGCGTAATGCCAGTGCCGTAGTTAGTAACAAACGGACGTAGCGAATTTCTTTCCCAGGCCCCGCTAGACGTGCATTGTCATTGTAATTGGCTTCTTTTGTATTTCGCGTGCGTCGTGCGATCTAACCGCTCAGCCCGGTCCCCAGGAGTTGCTCCTGAGATACTTGGTCGCGGTGCGCTCCCTCGGGAACCCCTCCGGAAAATACAAAAGTGAAAACAGATCCCTCTTCCAGGAAACAGTTGCAGGTCGAGCGACCTATTTCAATCGACAATCTCTTTCAATACAGCCGTGAGTCTTCTGAAGGTGTATGTTAATGCACATCGGCAATAAAACTGCCCTTATTCACCAATATTCCCTCCACTCGAGTGTAACCAAATTCTACAAAAATAAGGGGAAAATACATTCAACCACATTTCAAGGCTATTATTTCCTCTCCAGTAAATCAATGGAAAGCGAGGTGGAAAGTGACATTAAGTAGAATGAAGGATATTCGTGTCTGATTATTATATATTATTTAGGAAACCATAATTCAAAAATCGTGTCGTCAAAATCTCGATAAAAGTTGCTTATTTGAGGATATTTAAATTTCGATTTTGAAAAAGGGAGTTATAGAGCCAAAAGTATATATTCTTATATGCAATAGGGCTCAGCGGACAGTGAAAAGATTATGCTAATTTTAATTAAGAGAAGGAATTCGTAGTTCAAACAGAAAAATACTGAAAGTCAAATTAATAAAACTAAAATATATTTAGATAAAGTAAGTTTTGTTTTTGAAACAGCCAACTGTCATCACGATTGAAGAATTTACGAATCTTTGAATTAGCTATGTTTGAATGGCATGAAGCACTGCTTACTTCAATCTACGATCTTCTTGACGACACCATTTTTAAATTAACTATTTAATGTCACTTTTCATTGATTTATTAAAGAGGACATAATATCCTTGAAATGTGGTCGAATATATTTTCTCCTTATTTTTGTCATACAAAATCGAAACTTTAAGTACACATTTTTAGTTAGTATGAAATACGGAGAAGTTAGTAAGTTTTAATCGAAGTTTGGAAAAATTACACAAGTTTAAAAACTAGTCCTGCTATTCATTCCACTTATTTTCATTTGAAATAGATTCCTATGAGTGAAAATCCAAAAATTCATTTAATTGAAATTATAGAATCGTATGTAAAATGAATTAAACAATGCTATCATAAAATTGTTCTAATTTTAATTACCTGCTGTCTAATTAAAAGGAATACACAGGTAAAATTGATAGTTTAAGAAGAAAAACGCTGAAAAATCCTCGGAAAAATCAAATCAGTAAAACTAAAATATACTTGTATTTAGATTAAGTCATTTTTGTTTTTGAAGCAGCTAACTTTAATCTCGATTTAAGCATTTCCTTATCGTTTAGTGAGCTATTTAACGTCAATTATGCTAGAACTACAAATTTTTTGTGTGCAAAATTTGATAACAACACTGTTTAATTCAATTTAGGATTATTTTGGCGACACCATTTTCAAATTATGGCTCCCCAAGTAATATAATAATACATGAATATTTTTATTCTATATCTGATGCAATTTTTTCCAGTGATTCACTAAAATGAAAATAATACCCTTGAAATGTGATTGAATTAATTTTTTCATGATTTTTGTCATAGAAAATCGAAATTTCGAATACGAATTTTTGTTTAGTAAGAAATAAGGGAAAATAAAATAATGCAAGTTTCAAAAAATTGCAAATTTTTTTAACAAATTCCGCTATTAATTCCACTTATTTTCATTTCAAATAGGCCCTCATGTGTGAAAATCGAAAAGTTGACAATATCACAGCCCTAGAACATTATACATTTGTGTTTGGAGGAATAATTTAAGTACAGGGTTTTACCAAGCCTATTTTTTCCACAATATCCTATGTCCAAATTATATTTAGTTTACGCAGTATCAATATAAATTCGATTAAATATGAGTGAATTTAATCCGGTAACGTGTCCCTGACTACTTTTTTCTTTATAACGTTATATCTTTTAAAATTACAAAAATAAATTTTTATTCTCGTTTTCAATGATTGTTTCAGACTTATAATCACTTTTTATATGTCTCCAAGATTTTTCATTCGATAACACAGGTTTATTATTAGAAAAACAATTTTGTGGAGGTGAGTTTATGACAAAAATATTAATACAAACATATACTTCTTACCCGTAAAACGCTTGACTGTTAGGTTATTCCCACGTAAAAATATACTTTAAAATAATAATCATTTTTGGGTTTACCTGCGGTCATCCAGTAACACAAAATTTATTTTCATTGAGTTTGTGATTTGGTGTGTTTGTGATTAATATTAATAGATAAAGATTTTATGTTCTTCTCAAATACTTTTGAAACAATTTTTATTGAAAAATTCCAACTTTTTTTATTTTCAACCTTATTATCTGATTAATTGTAAGGTAAATTGTAAAATTAATGATGAATTTCACACCTCTATCAAAATTAATCCCATTTCATTAGCGCTATATTCCATGTTGTTGCACTTTCATAGTTAATTTAAACTTTAGAAGAATTCTCCAATATAGTGCATTCCGAAATAATCAAGATTCGTGGCAGTGATTCGACCCAAAATTAAGAAAAAACCGTCAGTATATTTTCTCGAACTTTGCGCGTAGCCCCTTCTGTGGATATCTCGCCCAATTCTACGTCGATTTGCATAAAACCTTTTGGAATTAATCAAAAATCGCTGAAAAATAACTTTGTTAAATATTGTAATAATTATGTAACATATTTAGCAGTTCAGTCGACATGTAGCCTACAATATTAAATAGAGTTTTCTAAAAAATTAAGAAAATTCCGATTCATCAATTATTTCTAGAGACATTTCATTTTTTATGCCCAAAATATGATTTTTTCGGAAAATAATAGAATTTTTTAAAGCCAAGGTACGCTGTAATCGAGGGATTAATTACTCCTGCAATCAAATGTTCTCTCTCTCTCTCTCTCTCTCTCTGCAATCTTATATAATGTCGTAGCAATCCCATGCAATCTTTATAAACTTTCGAGCGATATCTTTTTAAAATTTTATGCATTCTCATGTAATCCCGTGGAATATCCTATGAAATCTTTTTTAATAGCATGTAATCCTTCACAATCCCATGCAATCCTATACATTCTTTTCAAAGATGTTCAAAAATGTTCAAACTTGTCAGGAGATTGTACGCGATTTTAAAGGATTTCAACAGATTTCGAGGGACTTCCATAGATTTTAAGGCTTTTAAAATTATTTTATGGGATTTACAAAAATTTTAACAAGTTTTCAAGGATTTTATTGGCTTTCAAGAGATTTAAAAATATTTTCACGGATTTGAAAGAATTTCGTAAGATTTTGAAACATTTCAAGGGATTTTAGAGGATTTGAGCGAATTTCTAGCGAACTTTAGCGAATAAATTAAACTTTATTTGATTATATTTATTTCGAGGAGTTTCAAGGAGATTTCAAGGAGTTTCAAATGATTGCTGCTTATTTTAATGGATTTTTACGATTTCCAAAGATTTTTAGGAATTTTGCAGGTTTTCAATGAATTTCTACTGATTTCAATAATTTTAAGGAATGTGAAGGAACTATTATACAAATTCGAAGGATTAAAAAGATTTTAAGTTATTTTAAAAGATTTCAAACAATATCAAGATATTTCAAACATTTTGAGGAATGTCTAAGAATTTTGTAGGATTTTCAAACATTTTAAGGAATGTAAAAGAATAAAAAGATTTTATTTAAAATATTTGAAGGGATTACGTATTTTAACAGACTTCAAAGATTTTAATGGTTATTTAAAAATAGTTTCAGAGGTATCAGGGATAATAATTTTGAAAAAGATAATAATTTTGGCTCTCTTACTATTTTCGAGATATTGAGAATTTTTTCTTTTGAAAGTGTCAATTATCTTCTCTTTTTTTTAAACCCACTTATTTTACTTATTTTTTTACAAGAACGCATGATTATTTTTGGGCCACTGGAAAAGTGTTTCGCGCTGAGCAGGGGAAGGATGTGGCTTCACGGCCTTCTCCCACTCATGCCGAACCCTTGCGTAGGTGGGATACTGATTTTACGTATTTTTCACTTGGGCGCTCCTGGAAAGAGGGTTCGTCATGAACCCCGAAAGGAAAAAGGAGCCCCGAAAAAACGCAGGCGTCCTAGTTTTGAGCATTATCAATCAGGAACCTTCACTGGTGGAAGGAAGAGCTGACTGCTGCACCCCCACCCCCCACTCATAACCGAATCACGTTTTCAGGGACCTCCCGAAAAAATCGGGGACCATTGGAAAGGGCTCGAATTGAGAACGATCCCGATTCGGAGTAACCCCTTAACTCTTTCCAATAATTTTTGGTAGGGAAAAGACTCTGGGCGAGTAGTGGAGATATTTATTTTCGAGTTTTATATTGTTTTCGGAAAGAAGCCGCGAACAAGTCTCTTTACATTAAATGAGAATGTGCAGATCATCTGTAAATAATGTTTAGCTTGTGATTGCATAGGATATTTTTCCATTCTCGTATCATAGCGTGAACTCGCGGCTTGCTTCCTTCGATGATGAGCCGATGCGATGGTACTCGATAAGAATACAAATTTTCTATAGCTTACCGAAAGGAGGTATTTACCGCGAGGATATGATTGATGTGGTAGAACGCCCACTGAAACACAACGGCCGCATTTCACCGGTCGTTTAAATTGATGGCCGTGTATAATTTACAAAATCAACAAGCCGTGACGTACAATACCGGACCAGTTTGTGCCTGCTTAATCTCTAATTATGCCGCGAAAACCCTTTTATTTCGCGCCATCATGAGTCTTTGCCCCGTTGCCATAACGAACTTCCTTGTGCTGCTTTCAGAGTCATTATGTCCTCCTCATTTTAAAAAGTTCAACCAACGCATTACCTGGAGAATGAAAAAAGACGTCCTAAATCTATGTGTTCCGAACTTTTTACACCCATTCTCCCATTCACCCATTTTTGCATTGTTAAAGTCTTTATTTATTCCTTTAGTTTCGTACAAAAAAAAACTAATGTACCTACTTTCCAACAAGAAACTTTGATTCTATCATTAGGGTGGCCCGATTTCTTGATTTAAGGGTTTAAAGGTACATCGACTAAAAAACCTCCACTTGGTGAAAAAACAACTGTCAGTTTTATTTAACTTTTGTGAACAATGGGAGAGCCTCCAAAGGGTTAGCAAACGTTTAAAATTGGTATTTTCTTACATGACGGATAAACAAATTTAATCATTCAAAATTGTTAACTATTTAAATTAGAAAATTAAAACTAAAAATGTCTAAAAGTATTTTAATACATTTTTGAGCTCCCTACAGTTCATAATGGAAATATTTTGTTCATTTCAATTCGAATAATCACAAACATTATTGAGAAAATTTTAGAGCTAAAACAACTGACTGAAGACAGACATATGCGTTAATTAATACCATTTAAATTTTTTAGGGGATATTTCTTATTGATTATTTATTATAACAAACTTTATATGCAATACATATAAATATGTGTGAAAAATACTTATGAGTACCACGTACTATAATAATATTAAATAACACCCTTAAGATAAAACATACCACTCCTAAACGTAAATAATGCATATTTCGTCGTACGACATTACAAATACGAACTATCTACCGATACGGAATGTTCCGTAAGATTAACCCCTTCCCCAGCTCGTTTAGAACTAACGTTGCGGAAAATTTCGTAATATTAGTCCAAGCACTATACTTGATCGGTCACTTTTACAGAAAATTCCGTGATACTAGCCAGTGCCTTAAAAATATTTAAGTTTTTCCTAAAAATCATAAGCAATCATCAGAAAAGTTAAGAAAGTAAAAAATACAAAAAAGTTGAAATACCACTCAGAGAAAAAAGAAATACTCTTTTTTAAGAAATATGAGGGGTGGGGAAGAGTTTGGGAATTTTAGGTGGAGTAGGGAGAATTTTGTGAGGAGAAAATAAAGGTGGGACAGTGAGCTGAAATCGTGGGAAAGGAAAGGAAATGAGGGGAGGAAAGTAGTGTAGTGAGGGGAACATTTCCCCTCATTGTTGGGCAGTAGGGGGAGTGAGGGGTTAGTGGTGTAGATAATGAGATCATTAATTATAATCAATTTAATAACGAGATAATGTGTAGGTAAGTAGGGGCCGGGAAGTGTTGGCCCGGAAAGGGTAGTTGGGAAAGGGTAGTGTTATTTGGGGAAGTGAAGAGAGGAGGAAGTAGAGAAGAAAGAACTTGAGCTAGGTTGGGAAAGCGAATACAGTAGGACCTCTCGGATCGGACCTCGAATTTTCAATATTTATAAGTTTAAAAATCTAGGTATGTGATAATTATTTATAATTTTTGTAACTGTTTTTTAACATCGTATCAAAATTACAAATTGATATTATTAATTATACTAAACTTTAAACACAAAAGCGAAAAAATCTTGGTCCGATCCGAGAGGTCCTACTGTAGTGTCGGGAGAAGGTGGGGTAGGGATGATGGTGGAAAGTAGGGGAACGGAGCGGGAGTCGGGATGGTAAAGCATGTTAGGTGGTGGTTTGAACGAGGCTACAAAATCCTTTTTCGTAGATCTGCTACGCTCACTTTGACTAATTTTTATAAATAAAAAATTAAGAATTGAACTCCTTATAGCCTCTAAAATAAAATTTGCAAGCTTTTTGACTCGAATAATTATATTTATCGTTTACAACATTTGTATGTAACTCAGTGTGTTTCTAAAACGTCATTATTAGTTCAAAGCTACCCATAAAATATATTGATTGTTCCAAAGGTGATGGTTTATTTCGCTTTATTTCCAAATATATGACGTTTTGTAAATATTTTCTAACTCATATGAAAGCGGAATAGTTTTTAACTACCCATGTTTTTATGGGAAACTACGTTATATAAAAATTTTCTGATTTAAAAATTACATTGTCCTCATAATACTTGAAACATTTGCATTAGAAGAGCTCGAAACTTAATCTTTTCATTATAAAGAGTACATGGTATAGTACATGGGTATTTTTAAACATTTTTTCACAAACATCTTTATCCATATTTTATATGAAGTTTGTTACATCAAATAAGAAATCTATTGGTGAAATTTTAAAAAGAGTAGGTTTTTGCCCTTAAGAGTAACCTATGCCAACTGTATTATATCCAAAATTTTCTAAATGATTTTTGTATGATAATATTTTACTTGAAAGAAACGACCGATTTTTTTGTTTTGAGTACTCGCAATCTTTACTGAAATATCAAAATGTAAGCTGTTATTCAACTATTGTGAACCTTTATGTTTCAATATTGTTAATAAATAATTGTAGGGAAGCAATTAATTACCAATGATAAATACAAATTAAAAAGGAGTTCCTTGTCCCGTCTGCCCCGGTTCTGGGGTGGTACGGGGCACATAATGGGGTAAGACGGGACACTTTGAATATTTTTTCTTCTTAATTTAACATTGGTTTTGTTTGTTATTTTCTGTGGAATAATGTTATTTATAATTTTTTGATATATAAATCTTAACGAACACTACAATTGTTTTAAAACGACGCAGCATTTAATTTAATTAATAACTAATACATAAAAAATAGTTTTACAAGAAGAATTTAATTTAAATGTTTGTTTTAATTATAGAAATAAGTGCGAATTATGGTATTGAAAAGATTTCTGAAAATAATTCCACAATCCTTCATGATCTGTGTTAAGTATTTATTCATGTTGGAAAAGTTAGTCTTCTCAAATTTAAACAGATTTTGATATGCTTCTCCATTAAGAGATAATTCATATTAAAAATAGTTTTTGAACTCTAAAAACATTTGAAAAAAATGTGTCCTACACACTCATTAATTTTCATTTAGAGCCAACTTAAAGTAACAGAATCCACCTCCTAAAATTGAAATATTACAGTATTCATGTACTACGTACTATTTTTCATTTTTTTATTTTTTGAGAACTTCCGAATCGGTTTTTCGATACCTACTCCTAAAAAAGAACAGTTCTTAAAACCATATAACTGACGAAAAAATCAGGCGTGCTTTTCGCCCCTGTCTACGCTATTATATGTTTGTAATTTTTGTGTCCTGTTGGTGTCTACACTGTAAAAACTAGGATTCGATTTAGAACTTAATTCAGTATTAAAACAGTTCAAGCAACAAAACAATCCCACTTCAGTTTGATCCGCCAATCTAATAAAGTAAGGTCGATTTGTGGATTGAAATAGGCTCGAAATGAGGATCATCTGTCAATAATTAAATCTGATAAAACAAATTCTAATCTGTCAAGTTTAGAAACCAACGTAACCCATAGGGCTGAAGTTCGCGACGTCTGAGTGTGACGGTTCAACACTAATTTTTACGAATTTTTAATTTAATCTATTTTTTGTTTTTTGTAAGGGTGAAGTTTGGAACAATTGAAACAATGCACCCTCTGAATCAATTTAGTTCACTATCCCGGATCATTTATCAATCTGAAGCGAGATCTGAAGTTAGCAAACTAAACAAGACAGAAACTGGTATTAAAATAAGACTATTTATGAGATCATATTAGAACGCCCAAAAAAGGATCCCAAATAAAAATAAATGCCTAGTTTTTACTGTGTATGTTTCACCATAACTTTGGACAGGATTGACATATTGGCATGCATTTTTTTAAATGCAGATAATGATAATCAAAGTTACATAAGCACATAAACATTTACTTTTGTCATTAACAGCCAAGTACAACCTCGAAAATCTTACATCGAAAATCGATTTTTCATTAACGTTTTTGCTCATGTTCTACTATAACTTAGGTCAGAATTGACATATCAGCATGAATTTTGTTTTTAAAGTGCACATAAATGATAGCCAGTGTAACGCTGTCACATTAAGATTTAAATCTTCAATTTTTCTATACTTTTTCATTTATTATCTTTCCTGCACAAAAAAAACGTTGAATCAAGAAAATATCGTTAAGAATATACGTGCGATACAATATTTGTGTGATCCAAGAAAATTCGTCTTATCTTAAGAAAATGTACTTAAATGAAGAAAATCAAGTTATTTCAATCTAGTACATTTTCTTGAAACACAAATGAACTTTCACGAGTTTTATGCGTAAATGAACAATTTTTTTTTTTTAATTCGAGAAAATACTAACTTTGAACATTTGGGTGTGGTTGAACAACCATAGGAGTCTATATCCCCTTATTAGCATAATTTGAGAAGATTTCACGTATGTTTTTTCACCAAATGGAAGCTTTTTGTAGGATGTCCCCACAAATCAAAGAAACTTCTTTGCTTTGGTTAATTTATGGTTGAATTCATTTTAGATACTAATATTAGGGTAACGCTACTATTTTATTTCGAAAAAAAAATTATTTAAAAAAACCTAATTTAGTGATTTTCTCTTATCCAAACTTGGAAATCAGCTATATTTCATTCTATTTATAAATGTTTTGTTGGTTAACACATTGTTATCAAAGTTTTTTATTAAAGTTTATCATAAACTATATTCCTGTCCCTATATATTTTTTTGCAAAAATAGGTACTTTGTAAATTTCGATTATTTTATTGCTATCCATTTCTGTCAAATTTTCTTGCATTTAGATCGAACTATGAATGTTTTATAAATTCTTTTGCCGAATATAGAATGAATTAGAAATGAATAGGATTAGATAAGTTTGCAATAGATTAGAACATAAATGGATAGAGTACGTTTGGTGTACAATAGATTTTTATTACTATTAATTGATAATATAGTATATAGTTTGGATAGAAAGACATTAATTTGAAGAAGAAAAAATAAAATGCTTATTCGTACCATTATAAACTTAAAAAGTACTTGCAACGCGCTCTTATAGTTATTTGTGATACAAGTGCGCAAAATAGGCACGTGTAGCACACGCTATTTTTTGCAAAGCCCGTCCAAAAAAGTTGTTGTGGTAACTCCAAATACTAATTTTATATTGCATAGAGTGGAGTAAAGAAATTTGTTTGAAAAAAAATGTTTGAAAAGAAATTTGAAAAAAAAATGTTCTGAAAAAAATGTTGTGCAACAAAATGTTGTAAAACAAATTTTGTGAACAAAATTTTGGAAACAAAATTTTGTGAAGAAAATTGTATGAAAAAAAATTTTGAAACCAAAAAATTGGTTGAAAACATGTTTTTGTACAAAAAATTATTTAAAAAATGTTGGCGTTCATCCTCTTTTGGCCGGGGGGGGGGGGGGGGGGTAAAACCCAAAAAACAAAACTTCAATCATTAAAACATTTATTCAAGTTAAATCTAAATTTATTTCAAGAAGATACCAACACCAGTGTTTAAAGTTACTTATGCTAGCGTCTAAAGTACCTCATCTTGAAAGTGCGCATGCTCAGCTTTTTCACCAGTGTCTAAAGTAAGCCATCTTGGAACTGTGCATGCGCGAAAATTGTTTCGCACACAGTCTGCTCAAATAAGGTCCCTTAGACACCATTTACAAGCATGAAAACGTCAACTTTTGAGGTGGGTGTTACAAAAAAATATCTTGTTTATAGCTTTGGGTACTCTTTTAAATTGAATAATTAACTATTCCACCTGAGAAACTTTCGAAACAATTATTGCCAATGAATAAATGAAACTTGTCTCACCTTTTAATATCCATTAATTGCTTACTCACGAGAAAGAAACCTTTTATGTATTTTGCTATTTAATTTCCTCAAAACTGAATACAATTTTTTTTTCAACAGCGGAAACGGTAAACTCGCCAGCTGGAGTTCAATTGTCGGATTTCTGGTGATGATGTCTCTGGACGTTGGATTAGGTTAAGATAATTTCCTAAAAATCATTTTGTACGAGTGTTGTTATTTCACGCAGCTGGATAACGAAAAGGCAATGATAACGACGTCAACTGATAGACTAGAGCTCCATTCTGATATCAGTATTTGTCTGAATGTTAAAGAGAGTCTAATTTGCGACATTTTTACGAAAACTACTCTCAAAGATGGAAAGAAAAAATAGTTTCTGATTATTGAAGACAGAACCTGGAGTAATTTTTAAAGTCAGGTTTAAAGAGCAGTTTCTCGTGCAATTTTTTAATCGTTGTTTTGGCAATATTTTTGTACAAACTACAAAGTATTCATTAAAATGTTGTGCGCCAATTTCATGTGCAGTGTCAAGAATGCTCATTGCAACAATTTTATTTATGATGAAGCTTTTTTGAGTGTGATTTTAAATGTTAGAATTAGGTGGGAAAAACTAAAGTTTATTTTATTCAAACGATAGAAAATCGGCAGCAACTTGTTAGCTGTACTGATTTTTCTATAACTGAAAAGCAAACTAAAAAGTAACACAATAATATGATAATCTCTCTTTTGCTCACATGATTCACAATATAAATAAGATTCGTTATCTTGGATTTACGTTATGTTTACTTCTTGACAATTATTCACAAAAGTGTTTGCTAGAATAACATTCTGTTATTTGTTTGTACAATTGTGATCAATACCCAAAGTGTATGATTTGGAAACATGTATATCTACCTAGAAGTATATATTTTACTTGATTGAAATATAATTTTAATTTCTAAAATTGGGAAAAGATTTTGATGGGACAAAATATGACTTTTTTGATTCGTTTAGTAGTTAGCGTAAAATACCGCTGCTGATTTGTGAGAAAAACACTATTTTACAAACTAAGCTCATTACATTATCGGCATAACCGTCGTTATTGTCAAAGTTTTGTAATTATTGCTTTGTTGAATGTGCACAATGCTTATTCCCAATGTGTTCGAGTTATATCACTCCAGGAGTAATCTTGACGCCGCACATTTGTTGCCAGAGTGTGTAGAGTGTGTATAGTGTATATACGTACTCGTATAGAAGTATTTTGACGAGGACTGTTATGTACATAATAATAAGTATTCCTACACTTGCAAAGGCTTATAACGTATGTCCAATAAAATAAAGAGGTTATGCTCGTTCGCTCGTGTCTCGTTTACAAGAGTGAGCGAAATTAATAGAGACCTGCTCGAGCGATTGTGAGCGAGTGGAAACGAATTTTACTACAGAGAG
Source organism: Andricus quercusramuli (assembly GCA_932178445.1). Classification (NCBI taxonomy): domain Eukaryota; kingdom Metazoa; phylum Arthropoda; class Insecta; order Hymenoptera; family Cynipidae; genus Andricus; species Andricus quercusramuli. The sequence continues at coordinate 27,731 of CAKNXH010069511.1, forward strand.
AAACGAAAATCAAGTGCAATTTATGAGTAAGCGTCAAATAATGCAGCAATTTTGTCAATTTTTCCTATTAGGGCTAAACAATTTAGCGAAGATATTAAAGAAAAAACTAAATTTAATGAATTGTAAACCAAAATGGAAAAATCTCCCTTACGGCGAAATAACTTGTGAAGAAATGTCTTTCAGACGAAATATCCTTTTAGAAAAATTGTAATGAAAAGCTTCGGTCATTGTACGGTTTATATTAAACCAGTTTACAGGGTAATCGCTGTCGTGAAAAAGAAAAGGTTCGTAAAGTGGAGGCCATAGACTGCCTTACAGTTGCGCTTATGAAATCGTTTTTTGCGAAGACATAAACGATTTGCATAGTAAGATTTATTGAATGTGCGAAATAAAAAAAAATTGTATTAGAATCAAAGACATTTTCCTTTAACTTTTTCATAGATTGTCATATTTTTTTGATTCTATGAAATCTATTTTCTGGGTGAAGTTAAAACAAATGTCAGAAATTTTGAAAGAAATATTACATAATAGTATTAAAAACAGTTACCAAGTATTCATATTCAATAGTACTCGAAATAATACTATTTTTTTATTTGCGATATAATAATTATAAATGTCTAGAGTCTGAATCTGTGAAGTTCGACAGTATGATTTTCACAGTTTTTGTAAACGAGAACGTTTTTGAAACTTTCAAACTAGCATAGTCTAATTGAAATAATTTTCTCTGGGCTAATCGAAAATCTATCATGTATAAATTAATTTTCATGCTTAAAAAAATAATTCGAATGAAAGAGAATTATTTTGTAAATACTGAAAAAATGGTCCCAGAGAGAGTGGAAACAATATCTATTTATTGTGCATTTTTTACGAAAATTATTGATTCATTTTTTTCATTTCCTAATCCGTTCGAGTGTTTAGATTACAAGACAATTTTATAGTGAGGTGCAGATTTTTTATCCAATGTGTACATAATTCTGTAAAATATATTTCATCTCAATATATGTAATTACGTATTACATTCTGCGTGATTTTAATCATGATTGTAATTGCATTTGTACATTGATCCAATTGTCTCCTTTTGAAGAAATAAATAATATTTTTATCTTCGAAATTTGTCCTTGTCCTTTACCATTTCATATTATAGAGTTTAACAATACTTGAACAGTTAATTTCAATTTCTTTTGTGCATTCAAGGTTATGCATTTTATTTGAATACGTAATTGCAAGATAAAGTATTCTTTCATCTTGTCTCTCATTTTGGGATTTATGCTTTTTTCCTGGAAACATCTGTACGGAAAAATAATTTTTTAATAGACTCTGATTAGGTTCAACGAAATTCGGTTTGTGTAGCGAAAATATTCTCGGTAATCCTAGGTACTTTCGTTTTTAAAAACCAAGTTTTCGAAAAATTTGCTGGTAAAGATGGGAACATTTTTATGAGATCCGTTACTCTTGCTTGTAAATTGGTATTTTTATGGTGAATATTCTTGACATTTACAAATTAAATCGTTCTATTTATGGAATTTTTACAAAAGACAAAAATATAGTTCACAGTCTATTCCATTGTCCATAAGAATGAGTTTATTCATATGTTCATTGCGTTTGAAATATCCCAGGCGAAAACATTATACATAGTGGGCAATATTATATATAATTTATTCCTCTATATATCAATTAAATATCTTTTTCTTTCGTCTGGGATTGGTAACTATTTTTCCAAATGTGTGAAAGCACAAAGCTTTTTTTTGTATTTTTGTTTATGTTTTTGAAAATATAGCTTGATGGTTGAACATTCCGTTTGCCAGTTCACTGTCTTTAGCGTGCAATTTACAACAATATTTAGATACTATGAACTATGCGCTTTTGAATCTTTATTGAAAATCCATTTCTTCTTAAGCGATATTGCAGTGATAATTCAGTCCATTGAGGATGTTTATTAGTTATCTCAAGGCTGACAATGCACATGGTTAAAATTTATTTAGAAAATGGGGAAAATATTCTCATACTTAATCTTAACTAATTTTGGATGAGAACTGATGGCGATATTTGGAAAAAAATATATAAAAAAAATATATAAACTTTAAACTGAAATATTTTTTCTAAAGTTTGCCTACTTTTCTCTTCCAAAATTAGTTACGATTAAGTATGAGAATATTTTTCTCAATTTTATAAATTAGTTTTAACAATGCGCATTTTTAAGCTTAAGATGATTGGTGATCAACATTAAACTAATAATTATTATCGACGGTTCTTAATTTTTTCCTTGCATTAATTTGTTTGAGATATTATTCTTTATTATGTGCCTATAATAAGATAATAATTTCGGTGCTTTAAGATGAAAGACCAAGAAAAAGGATCAGTTGTCTCTCATTGGATTCAAGGACAATAAAAACAAAATAATAAGCTTTTTATCATAGATTGAAACTAAAGTTTCTTTTAGCTAATTTTCATTATGAATTTTACAGATTGACAGTTAAACCAATTTGATATATCGGTTCATGTAGATGTTGTATGTAAAAAGGGAGGGAAAAATACAATTAATTGCAAAAGAGATTTTTCAAAATATACTAAAGGAATTGATGGTTTTCTTCAATTCTCATCAGAACGAGTAATATTTAGAAATTTCTGGGGATTGTTTTTCAAACAATGAACAACGAAGGTGCACACCTGACTTCACGAGTTGTTAACTCCTTGGTATAAAGGTTCTCAAAAATATTAAATATCAACAAATATACTAAAAAAGTTGAATAGTATCTTAATAAGTAATTTCAAATTCATATATCTACATTTTTAGTTAATGTTATCATTCGATAGCAATATTTCCTAGTAGTTTCTTATTAAAAATTTCCCTGACGGGGAAACCTAAACCGCTTCGAAACATTTTGGTCCTTTGTTGTATAAAAAAGACGAATAATGAATTTAAAAAAAAGGATAGTGAGGCACTTCTCTTTTTTCCCTCTTTTTTATTTCTTTATCAAACTATCTCCAATGAGCCGATTTTACTGTTGTTTAGAAAAATACTTTTGTTAATTATGTTACACAGATTGACTTTTTTGAGTATATGTTTTTAAAAAACTGATTATTGGAAACATACTTCTTTTTAGCATTCTTCTGCAATTTTTGCACACAATATGACTTTATTTTCTATTTCCGTCCAAAAGGAACATAATAATTTTGTTTTAAATGTTTCTGACAAATAATTGTTATTTCTGTTAATTCAAGGGAAAACTATGATAGAAGAGTTTTAACAACAAAATTATATCGAAATTAGTACCCAAGAAGTCACAAAAACATCCTGTGCACGCTCATACACGGTGGTCGGGAAGCAATAAAAAGTCTGCTTGAAACACCTAAGAAAAGTGAATGTGACATGCTCTTTCTGGTACCTGGGAGTGCTCAAAAATCGTTAAGACAAAATCCGAACAGATCCTGTTCGCAAGAAAATCATATTTTTGTTCAGTCAAAAGTACCAATAATCGGGTTTTGGTGAAAAGTTTGATTACTACAAAATGAGCCCTGCAACTTCAAAAAATATTAATTGGTTACGCCGAAATAAAGCGCATATTAGTGACGTAAATCCGAGGAAAATATCGGAGTTTTCAAGACACCGCCGCAGGAATAAACTTTAGAAATATTATGATTATTACTGTTGGTAGACGACTCAATTACCTTCGAAAAGAGCCCTTGAACATTCGAAAATGTTCAATAGCCACCGAAGTAGAGCGTCTCAACGTGGACACTTTTTGATACTTTTTCACGAAAATCGTTGAAAATCAGTTTTTCAAAAATTTCTCATGTTTTGAGATGCTAAAAGAATAGTCGAATCAAAATCTTTGAAAATTCTATTCATGAGAAATTTTTGAAAAACTGATTTTCAACGTTTTTCGCGAATAATGATCAAAAAGGGTACACTTGAGACGCTCCATATCGGTGGCTATCGAACATTTTCGAATGTTCAAGAGCTCATTTCGAAGGTAATGGAGTCCTCTACCAACACCGATCATCATCTTATGGATACAATATATTCCTGAGGAGGTATCTATGAAAAACCGATTTTTTGCAATAATTGACTTCACTAATATGCGCTCTATCTCGGTAACCAGTGAATATTGTTCAAGTTTATAGGGTTCATTTTGAAGGTAATCCAATTTTCTACAAATCATATACGAAGTACCTTAGTGATAAGATACATCCTTCAGGAGATATCCCCGAAAATCGATTGTCGATAACCAATGACATTTTTTCAAAGTGATAGGGCTCGTTCGAAAGGTAATTTAATTCTCTACAAATCACATTAAAACAAATTTTGTGATAAAATACATCCCTGTGGAGATGTTCTCAAAAAACCGATTATTGATGCTTTTGACTGAACAAAAAAGTGATTTTCTAGCGAACAGGATCTGTTCAGATTTTGTCTCACTTTTCTTAGGTATTTCAAGCAGACTTTTTTTGCTTCCGGACCACCGTGCATAGAGCCTAAAAAATAAACAACAATGTTACTACGCCCAAACTATGCCAACGCGTATTTTATGAAAGGAACTTTTAAACAAAAATTAAAAAAATTTTGAAGTTTTTTTATTGTTTCAACAGCATTTTGTTAGGCTGACTGGCTGTACACTAGGGCGCAATACACATTAGGGTAGAGTGAAAATGATCAAAGTAGTCGAATCGTTTGAGCTGAGCAAACAAAAATTTTTGTTTGACATCCAAAAAAGTGAGAAAAAAAATTTGTTAACGGTTAATATCTTATGTTCTCTTTTTTGATTTGAAAATCGAAAGTTTAGAAAATTAAAAAAAAATTCCCTTTTGCTTCGAAAGTTATAGCGAATTTTTCCTATGTACAGTTTTTGCTATTGAATAATAATGAAAATTCATGAATTAAAAAAAATTTTAATAAATTTAGAATTTTTGAAAATGGCCAAAAAATACGTTTCTTTTTTATTAAGCCCTATGCACACATTTTGAAAAAACTGGAATATGTCGAACTTGGAGTTTCTTCAACTTGAATCAAAGAAACATTCTATCATTTTGTTTTTTCGAAACAACAAATTTTTAGTGATGTTTCAAGCGTTCTAAAATGGTACATTTTACGTTTTTTAGCGATTTTGACGACTTTTGACTTTGAGAGAAATTTTTTTTTTTTAACAAAATGATATTATGCTTTTTTGATTCAAGCTGAAGAAATTTCAGGTTCGACATATTCAACTTTTTTTTTTAAACTGTGCATGGGACTCAATCCAAAAAAAAACATGTTTTTTGCCATTTTCAAAAAATTATAAATTAAGCAAATTTTTTTTTAATTCACCTTTTTTTATTATTATTCACTAGCAAAAACTGTACATAGAAAAAATTCGCACTAATTTTCGAAGCAATCGGAAAATTTTATGAATTTTCAAATAAAAAAAGAGAACACAAGATATTAACCGATTTCAAATTTTTTTTTTACTTTTTTCGGATAAAAAACCCACAGATTTGTTTCGCTTAGCTCAAACAATTCGACTAATTTGATCATTTTCACTCCGCTCATTCACTCCACTCCCATGCATGGTGAAATTAATCGAATCATTCAAATCGCACCAAAAAAAGTAGTGGTCTGGCATCTCAAAGAATTACACACAAAACATTAAAAGCGGTAAATGTCTTCTCTTTTATTTTAATTTGAAGATTTCTGGGTTATAAAAACTCAAAAATATTCCTCTATTCTTCAAGATATTAATGCGATTTTATGTAAGTAAATTTTGGTTGTACAATTTTTTGTAAATGTGCAAAAAGCATGTTTTTTCAATGCCAGTTTGAATGGAAGAAACATGTCAGTATTTAGCTATATAAAATTATCATTATTTTTAAAGCAATAAAGAGCAATTCCATGCCAAATCATCTGAAGAATTTCAGCTATTGTTAGTAATTTTGATGATAATTCTAGTATCCGTTCTCTTAAGTGTTGAAAGAAAAACACTAAAATAATTTTTGAAAAAATCAGAAAACTTAGGATATTGTTCGTCTATTGTTTACATGGTTTTTCACATTGTGTGCATCGTTTTGGCGTACATTTTTTATTAATTATCGAAGACTAAGGGAGATCCGATTTGGATATTTACAGTGCTTGTAGAGGTCATTGTAAGCTAACTATATAAAAAATGAAGAAAATAAAAAGTGGACCGAACAGGAGACACCTGTCGACTTCAAAATTTGTTTTGTCACAGAAATTTCTAGGAACATAAGCTCTAACAAAGTTATTTTATGTAACGTAATTACACAAAAAGACCCGAATCGAGTGAGTTCTTTTAGAATTTCCACTCCACCCCGTTGTACATTCTTTGGAATTCAAGAAAACGTAATTTTAGTAAAATAAAATTAGCAAATAAAATTATGGAAAATCTTTATTCCGAAAATTTGAAAATCCAAATTTTCAAATTCCCAAAACTAATTAATTGTCGAAAATATGTATTGAGGACATTTCAAATTCCGGAAAATAGTACTTTTGCAAATTTTGGACTTTAAAAATTCGGCAAAATTATGCCATCCAACCCTTATGATTAAAATTGGTTCTGCATGTTGTATTCATGTAGTTGCAGTAATTACAGTACTGCAAGGTGTTAAAGACCTTATTTGTGATAAAAAATGTGGAACTCCCCCTGAAAGGTTAAAGGATGTCCAGGAGGGTGGTTTTGAGGAGGTGAAATATAATCTAATAAGGGTGGAGGGGGTAGAGTGCAGTCCTCTGGAAAGCCGTACACTTGAACAGCGGCTCTGCCTGCAGGCTGCAGCAGTCTTGCGATGCACTTCGGATTGTTCGTGTCTACACGTGCTCTCGTGTTCTACCCGGCCATTTAATCGGGCGTAATAACAGTGATTGGGCGGTAGTAGTTGGCAGCATTGTCGGTATAAAAGAATAAAAACGCTTTCGTTAATGGCTAATGGCCCCAGAGAGGGAGAGTTGTGGGTGGCAACGAGGTGTGGGGATCTGGGGATTTCTACCCATAAGCGTCCAAGGGTTATGGGCGCACCGGAAGTACCTGAAACTATTTTAACAGACCTATTCATTCATTCATTCCCAGCAATTCACAACAAACCTTTTTCTCCCTTTCTCCAGAAATTCTTAAATTTCGAAAGAGTCTCACATTTCCTAGTTCCTGTGATATAAATGGTTGACATTTTTTTTGAATTTCTTGGGTTAGTTGTACCATGAACTATAGGCAAGATGAATTTAGCTCAGTGCCTTGATTTATAGTTACCATTGTTTTTCATAAAAATATAAATTCTCTGTATTCATTGTGCAATATAATAACAATAATTATACTTTGTGTGGAACAAAGGCCCACACATTTTTTAGAAAAGTTTAACAATTATAGAAATTAATTAGAAACATTTTATATTTATTTATTTACTTCGAGTTAAGAAATGTATGTCGTAGTCAATATACTTTTTTCAATTTAAGTTTGATAATCAAATTGATGGTATTCCAAACAAACATAAACAATCATTATCTCAATTTTCCCAAAAAATAAATTTATCACGTTTTGTTCGCTTACTCTTCAATTAAGATAATATATTTTGAAATGCTTCAAATCTTGTGCAAATAATTTAATTATCAATCATACCGACATGGATTCCATGAAATAACAAATTACACTAAATTACTATATGATAATTGTATTATGTAGAAATTATGCGTTTATTTGCTTTCTTCTAGAACTGTTAGTCTTACTAATCTGGTTTAGTTTATCACTATGCCAACTTGATTACGGAGTATTGGTAATGATAAAATTAACCAGGCACTTCTTCAACGAGAAATGTATGGAACAATATTGTATTATGCTTATTTACCAAAATTTTCACTAAAATATAACATGTGGATGCCCTCGTGAAAGTGGGTATATTTCATGTTCGCAGAAAAACTCGGCGACTCATTTTTAAACCTAAAGGGTTCACCTTGGGCTTAAAAAGCCGGAAATTTACCCGGCTATGTGATCCTATACATAACTCCATACGAAGCATAAAAGGCCATTTTCATTCGGACATCCACAAATATTCCTAATTTGTTTATTTTGCAATCATTATTCGGTGAGCGTAAACCAAATATTTTCGGCACTCCTTCCGTAAATGGAAATATTTATTTGCGTATTTTGCGGAGTCTTCTATGTAGAAAATCATAGTTAAAGTTGACACAGATGACACAATGAGTACACGAAGTAACGTTTGAATTTATATGGCTGCTATCTCAATAATGAGTGACAGTAATTGGTCGTCGAGAATTTACATGGTAGTCCTAGAAAATATTCTTATCAAAACATTTTATTAAAAATAAAAATTCTGGAGTGTACATTTAATATTTATAATAAAAATCTCCACTTTAAAGTATAATAACTGAAGAACCACAGAGTTAAAGACTTATAAAAGTTAAAATTTGAATTGCGAAAAGCCTATTGATTAGGAACCTCCAAGGTACTTTTTGGAAAAGTTGGTCGTTGATTGTTTAATGAAGTTTCTTAAAACAAATATATTATTCATGAAAAAAAATATCCTTTAAAATATTTGTTTGGAATATTTGAATCAAGATAAAACTTTTTTGGTTTTAACCAAATTTATTTCAAATCAGGCAGTTAGTCCATGCTCAAGTCACAGAATCATTTGCCACTCAAATTTGACTAGAAATTGTTTTTGTCAAAGTTATGAGTATTTTAATTGCAAAGGATTGAAAACACGGATTCTTAAAAAATTGTCAACAGTTTTCTTAGAATTTCTAGCCCTCTTTCGAAATCCGTTCGAATATTCTTAAAAGGTCTAAAGTAGACAAAATGGCGGCAGGTTTTCTAAAAATATTCAAAGTCAATTCACTCAAAAGCCCCACCGTACCCGTGCCTCGTGCCCGTATCTTGGAAAGAAGAGATCATTTTTTTTGCCTGAAAAACAAACATTCAATTTTTTTGCCAAAGCTACGTAAGCTGCGAAAAAAGTCAAAAGAAAAAATTCTTCCTGGAAAAAAGTTGAAGGGAAGATTTTCTCTTGACACTTATTTATATATCTCGCGTTATTTTCGGAATTTTTGCGAAAATATGTATAAAATTCTATGAAATTAATTTTTTCTCAACAATACAATTTTATAGTGTTACGAAAAAAAGTAAGTTTACAGTTTCAACAACTTTTATATCAAACTTCTTTCTTTGACGTTGATGAAACTGTTAAATTAAGTCCTCTTTTATTTTTTATGATACCAGAAAATAGTATTGTGGAGAAGAAATCAATCTGAAAGTATTTTATAAATATTATCGCAAAAAATTATAACTTTTTTCGTTTAATAGCTTTGTTAATTTACTTTTTTTGCATCTTGTGTCGTTCTGGAAAAAAATGCGAATTTTCGTTTTCTAGACAAAAAATGTCTCTTCTCTCCAACGAATCTTACACGAATCTAGAAAAAAATGAGAAAAAAACGTGTTTTTTTTCTAAATTAACTTTAAATATTTTCAGAAAAAACTGTCGACATTTTGTCAATTTTATACTCCTTAAAAATTTTCCAACGATTCGAAATTAATTCGTTAAATAAATTTGCACTAAAATTGAAATGTTCACAAGTTCATATCTCAGCACCTATACTAAACCGAAAAATTTCAACAAAAATGTGCAAATTGCTTTTCAAGACGCGTGCTCCAACATGTATATCAATTTTGTTGAGAATTTAATTGTTTACAACGCTATAACTTGAAAACAGTTAAATGCACAGAAAAGTGCAAACAGAAAAAAGTATTATCTTCGTTCAATCAAGAATTCCCGTATTATTTATTTAAATAGCACGTTCGTTCCGCAAAACTGCTCCGGCCCAGGTTGCTGATCAATCTCTAGCGACCAGCCCAAGTGAAGAGCCTCACAAAGTCATCATGTGAAGCTCTCCACTCTGGCCCATGTATATCCATTTTTTTTTCTGGCGCCATTCTCTCAATTGACACTTTTTATAAACTACTTGTCGCCACACTTTCCTATCCTGGCATACCTCTCTATCTTCCTTCACGTCGATGCATTTTTTCATGCAAGCTTTTGTGTTTCTATGGCTTCTTATGTCACTTTGAATTAGGGTCTCATTCGCACATTCTAACCATTCCTTTCGCGGTCTGCCTCTGGGCACACTGCCATTTAATTTACCTTGATACACTTGTTTCGTTAGTCGTTCATCTTTCATTCTGTCAACATGTACAAACCATCTCAACGAATTTCTTTCACATGTGTCAACTAGCGTCTCCTCTACACCACATTTTTGAAGATTATTGCTTTTATAGATAATGTATTAATTTAAAAAACTGATTTAAACAATTAACGACTAACTTTTTGAAAAAGTAGATTTCAAACCAAAGTTACCATCTAGAACTCTCAGCATATTATTGGTGACTGGATTGTAAGGAGTATAATTTGAAATTTTATAGCAATTGCCACTTCCGTATTTTTTTTATTCTCATCAATAGAATCATGTTAAAAGAGAACATTTTTTCAAAATTACCTGGAAATTATCAGCATCTTCAAAATGAAATGTCCCCATTAAAATTTGAGGCTTTCCCCACATTTTCCCTGTGTCGAACAAACTTTCGTCAACCATACTAATCAGCGACCTCCAACGTAAACCGGAAGTCGTAGGAAGGAGTACATTGCATGACCAGTATTCTATGGTATACCCATAACCAAGAAAGGAAAAATGACGTTTTTTCTAATTCATAATGAATTGAGAAATTCTCAACAACCTTTGTTTTTCATTTATTAACAGGGTCTACAATTCTTTTGTAACTCGCATTGTATACACTATTTTTTTAGTTTTCAAATAAAAATATGTATAGGAGACAGTTTTTGAATTTTTAAAATAATTTTTTAATAAACGAGGAAGAAATAATTAAACTTTTATAACTAAATTTTCATCCTTTTGAAGCATAGTATGGAAAACAAAATAATTTCAACTGATAAAGTACTTGAGGTTTGAAATTTTAAAAGAATTAAATTAAAAGATAATCAAGGTTAAAAGAAGAAATTGACAATTTCAGAGGTTTTGAATTTGAAAGCGACTGAATACAAGCTCTTTTAATGAAAGCAATTTTTTTAAGTAAGTGCATTTCCTGAAGTAGTATATGTAATTCGAAGCAATTTGCGCGATTCCAGAATTTAAAGTACGTCAAAGTACATAAAAGTTTCATAAATTAAAAAAAAAGTGCGTGTCGCAAATTTGGTAAACATAATCGATACTAC
>CAKNXH010069512.1:0-39064 GCA_932178445.1 Andricus quercusramuli
TAGAAAATATTTCTTTGCAGAATAATGTAGGGCTCATTTAGGGCTCATTTAATGCCCTATTTCCGAATTCGATATTCCGCCATTTAAAAAAAAAACCTGTGGTCCTGTTAGCTTAATGTTAAGGTAGCAGGACCACAGGTTTTTTTTAAAAGAAGGGGAACATCGAATTTGGCAATAGGGCATTAAATGAACCCTAAATGATCCCTAAATTATGCTGCAAAGAAATTTTTTCTAAGCAGTTTTTTTCCTTGTGTGTTCCTGATGACCACAGGTTTTTTCTCAAAATTGCGGAGTATCAAATTTTGCAACAGGGTAAAAAGTGATCCCTAAATTATTCTGCAAAGAAATTATTTCTAAGTATTTTTTTTCTATGTGTGGTCCTGCTAGCTTAACGTTAAGCTAGCAGGACCACAGGGTTTTTTTTTTAAAGGCGGACCATCGAATTTGGCAATAGGGCATTAAATGAGCCCTAAATGAGCCCTAAATTATTCTGCAATGAAATATTGCCTGAGTTGTTTTTTTCTATATGTGGTCCTGCTAGCTTAACGTTAAGCTAGCAGGACCACAGGTTTTTTCTCTAAATTGCGGAGCATTAAATTTGGCAATAGGGCATAAAGTGGGCCCTAAATGAGCCCTAAATTATTCTGCAAAGAAATGTTTTCTAAGTAGTTTTTTTCTATGTGTGGTCCTGCTAGCTTAACGTTAAGCTAGCATGACCACCGGTTTTTTTGTTTAAATGCAGAGCATTAAATTTGGCAATAGGGCATTAAATTAGCCCTAAATGAGCCCAAAATTCCCTATGGGTTTTCATTCAATTTTTGCAATTTGGTCCTGCCAGCTTAACGGACCTACTACATTGTACCATTTAAGGGCCGTGCATCAATTACGCAGTCTTTTAGACGGCAGTAAGGTGTTGATCGACGATTTTTCTATGGTGCATTACATGGGGAGGGGAGTATATGGTCAAAATCATTTCGTACATAAATAGCCGTTTATCAGTGCAATCTAGTAATTACTTTAGTGCCTACTGCATCAAGTACACTAAAGTTTGATGTTATTTTATTGATAATTGTAACAGTTTTACTTATCATTTGCCTGATAATATTAGTATCTTACTAAGATGATAAAAAACTCAGGGAACAAACATACGTATAAAATATAGGTTCTGTTAATTAAGTAAATGTGGACCCTTAATAAAATCAGTTTTCGAAAATAAAATCTAGTAATAACAATATGTATTTAATTTTACAAACGTACAGTAAATGTTGCGTAGACCTTAAAGCTCTGTGTTGTCGGAGTTTAAAAGTGCTGTTTATTCCGAAATCAAAAAGTGTGCGATTGAAAATCATGTAATTTTATTTTCTAAACAATATTTTCGGTTTTCTAACCCATCATTTTCAAAATATGGAAAATGAACTTAAATGTTTATTCAAACTACTCTATATTCTTAGTCGATACATTCTCAAAATTCCTGTTTATTTATCTCGGGCTTCACAGTCTTTCCCCGTTTTCTCGTTTTTCACGTAAATGCGGATTAAATTAGTAGATCCCCATAAGAAAACTATTTTTGGTTGAAAATATTTTCGCTTCAAAATATGACTATTAAATTTCTGATTAAGAATTCATCAATAAGGTTTAAAATTTAATTATTTTGTTGAAAACTCAACAATTTTTTATGGACATTTTTTTTCGTTTTTTGGTCTGAAAATTTACCTCTTTTTAGGAAATTTAATCTTCTGTGTTATAAATCCATCTGTCTGGTTAAAAATCAATCTGATTAAAGTAAATGTCGACTTTTTCGTTGAAAATTCACATTTTCAGCTCGAAAACTAAATTGGTTGTAGAAAAATCGTTTTTCCAGTTGAAAAAATCCAACAATTGTGTAGAAAATTCAACTATTTGGTCCAAATGTGAAGTACTTTGTTAAAAATTCATTTTTGCAATTGAGGATTCGTCATTTTTGTTAAATATTATTTTTTTGCGTCCGAAAAGTTATCTTTTTCAGTTGAAAGTTCAACTATTAGGATGAAAATTCATGTATTTTTTGAGAATTTGTTTTTAATAGAGAAAATGAATCTTCTTAAAGGGGAGTGCGCGTAACGGGGGACATGGATTTTAAAATCATTTGTGAGCGAAGAGGGCTTACTATGATATGTATAAAGCTGAAACCGTTTGCTTGGATAGAAAGGGGTTAATTAGAAAAAAGGTTTCAAAGAAAACCGCGAAGAATCACTATTGGTAGAATTGTAGCGCGATCGCGCAAGCCATGATAGAGCAATGGTCTGGGTTTTAGGCTAGAGAGTCTGCGTCATGCGTTCGCGGCCTCGTACTTATTTTTCCCCCCTAATTCTTTTTTTGTCAAATAATTTAAACGTAAATATGCATATATATTATCGAAATAAGAATAAACATTTCTATAATATATTTTCAGATTAGGAAAATTATTATTTTTGACACCAAGTTTTTTTTATCAAGAAGCTAATGTTTGCAGTACATAATTAACTATTTTGATGCAATAGACAGTATCATTTTGCCATTTTTCTACACTTTCATGAGCAAAAAATAAACTTCAAAAAATTTTATGCGTGAAAAATAAATTTAAATTACGTAAAATATAAAAGCGGTGAAAAAATGCAAAATAATAATGTTTATTGCTTAAAAATAATGTATTGCCTACTAAAAACGTCAATTTATTGATAAAAAAATGGTTGTGCCAAAAATAATAATTTGTCTAGTCTTAAAATATATATTTATTCTTATTTTTATAATATATATGCATATTTACGTTTAAACTATTTGAAAAAAGTATTAGGGGAAAAAATAATGAGTATGAGGCCGCGGACGCTTGAAGCAGATTTGAGCTCTTTTCATCTCATGTTCAGCCCTCTTCGCTAAAAAAAAAGATGAGTAAAATCCGTATCCCCCGTCACGCGCACTCCGCTGTTAGTTAAAAATTCCACATTTGGACGAAATTTTTTTTCTTTATTGACTGAAAAATCTTTCTCGGTTGAAAATTTAACTCTTCTTGGAAATCCGACTTTTTGATTCGAAAATTTTGGTTGAAAATGAATATGTTTTGCTTAGGGGTTCAACTGTTTTGCTCAAAGTGCGTTTTTTTTGTTTTAATTCAATTATTTTTTATTTGAAATAAACGTTTTTTCTTGGTTAGAATATCATCTGTCACATTGTTTATTGTGAATTCAACTACTTGGTTGAAATTTGAACTACATTGTTAATTCATGAGAAACAGTAAGTTTTTAGCAAGCCCCCCCCCCCCCCCCCGTCGTCCGTCGCCCTAAATCGTCTTACATTACACAGGCCGGCAAAATTTGTACCCAAAGACCGGACTATGTGACACCGAAGGATTTTAGAAAAAAATTGCTGATCGTGTTATATTGCCTCAAATATGGCGACAAAAAAGCTATTTTTGCACTCTCAGGCTAGAATATCTCAAAAACTTGACGTATAGGAAAAATGTGGACAAAGGATTCGTTTTTAGGACACCAAAATCCTTCGGGGTCACATAGACCAGTCTTTGGGTACAAAAAAGATGTCATTTTTTCGGCCTGTATTATTTTTGAATGACCCCCAAATATATTAATGAATAAAATTTAGTGAACAAAAATGAAATAAGATAGGATGAGGGGGGGGGGGGAGTACAAACTTATGGGCCCCAACATAGTGGGATACGTGGGTCAAAATTTTAGGAAACAACTTTACTTAAGTTATCATTAACTTTTAAGGAGGCAGGCGAATTGAATTTAAATAGCTTGGTTCACCTTGGCAAAAAAAAAGTGTTCTACTGTTTGTTTCTCTCCGTAATGTTTGACCTTTTCTAATTAATTTAAAGTATTATGTATATTTATCAAAGCCCTATTATACAGAGATGGATTACTATAAGTAAGTAATAAAAAACCCCGTCCAAACTTTTATTCTGTTGCAGAAATTTAGCAATCGGAATTGGAATACAAAACTTTCCAGAAGGATTAGCGGTTTCCTTACCCCTACAAGCCTCTGGATTCAGTACTTTAAAAAGCTTTTGGTACGGCCAATTGTCGGGTATGGTGGAACCCATCGCTGGAATCCTGGGGGCTGCTGGAGTCTCTCTCGCTGCTCCTACCCTACCTTATGCTCTTTCATTCGCCGCAGGTGCTATGATTTACGTCGTTGTCGATGACATCATTCCGGAAGCACAACAGAGGTTTGCAAATAACTTGGCTACTTGTATAAATTCTTCTCACCAACAAAAAAATATTTACTATGAGGTTTCTTTGAGAATTTTCCTACTGTAATGAAAACAAGATGGAATACGATTCAATCGAGGGGCTAATTACTCCTAAAATCTGGTGTACACTCTTTCTGCAATCTTATGCAATCTCATGCAGTCCCTTATAATTTCCTCCTACGAAAAAATATTATAGGAAATTTAGTATAGGTCTGTCGTAAGTTATCAGGAAACTTATTAGGGGTTTGTTTACAAATCTAGGCAATTTAGATAACCGCAGGACTTTAGGAGAATACATATGTACCATGCCGGCATATCCTTTTCTTTAAATTCCTAAAGCTTTTTAGGTACACTCGGACTTCAATGTATGCACGGCTTTGGTTCTGACCTTTGGATTCAATTGAGGCTCTCCGAATGTAGACAGGGCCGTGTGAACACTGTGATCTGACGCGATGTGGCACAACGTGAAATTTGGAACGCATAAATCGAATGTGCTAAAATTGAAGTCCGAGTTTATTTAGAAAAATCTCAAATTCATTTATAGCTTAAAATTAAAAGACATTAAACTAGTATAATTGAAAATATTTGTTAGGAAACGAATTGCAATCGTTAGATAATGAATAAAATTGGTTGAATACACCATTTTCATCTAATATTTTTTATTAATTTAATAAGCAACAGACTTTTCTTTTCGTCTTTCATCCACATGGTATGTGTAATTCATATCTTTTTATTTAATTAGCAGAAAGTGCAGGTTCGGTAAAAAACTGTCAAATTTGTATTTACAAGTAAAAAACGTTTAGACAGAAACTTAAAAATTGCCAATAAGCTTTTTGTTAGCATATTTTTGCAATTAATACTTAAATTTGTGCAGTCTTTCATGGGTCAGAGTTGTGATAAATAATATGTTATCCACTATAATGTATTTTAATTTTGTATTCTAAAATAATGCGAGTTCAAGGATTTTAACGTCACCTTCAACATTGTTTATAAACAAGGTTTTGTGATTTTTAAATGATGCTCCTATACAAAGACAAATGTGTAGGTCTTGAAACAAAGAATACTTTCAAGAAGAAAAGATTTTTGCTTCTGAAATTGATTAAAAAGATTTCATAAAAATCAGTCAGTTATGAATGTTATTCATTGTTTGAGGATTAAAAATTGACTCGTAACAAACCTTTTAAATTATACTAGCTCAATGTACTTTAATTTTAAACTGCAAATAAATTATAAAACATAATAAAGACTAATTCTATGCTTAAATTTGAGATTTTTCTAAATACCTAAGATGATTTAGGAATTTGGAGAAACGACGTGAAAGTATTCTAAATTCCTGAATAAACTAGTGATTTAAAGAAAAAAGGTTATACCTGAATGTAAGATTTTTCTAAACTCCTGCGGTTAGCTAATTCCCTAGGTTTTTAGCCAAAACTTTGAGTTTCCTAATCACTTACAACAGGTCTATAATGATTTCCCTATTATCGATTTCTTATAGTTTTCTCGCGATTCTAAAAAAATCAGTTCAGATAATCATTGTAAGAAAATGATTTCATGGAACCTCTTAAGATTTCGAAACATTTCAAGGGATTTTGTAAGATTTCCAAACATTTTCGCGAATTTTAAGGAATTTCAAAAGATGTCAAGAGATTTCAAAAATGCCAAGGGACTTCAAATAATATTGTAGGATTCCCAAATATTTGAAGGGATTTGTAGACAATTTTGGAAAATAAATGAAATTACCTTAAACTTCAAGGAATTCCCAGAGATTCGGAAGATTCCTAAGGGTTTAAACTTTTTTGAGAACTTTAATGTAATGAATGTAATGGAAGCTTCTAATATGTCCCCTAAGGGTTTACATTGTTCTTGTATCTCTTCCCTATTTCTTCACACACCCCCCACACACTTACTTGGTGGTGGGAGGGGGACCTACAGTTTAAGGTGGGTTCCGAACCACCAAGAGCAATAGCCTTAAGTACTTAGAGAACCTTTTTCTCTAGAGGTACCGGTCCCACGACTCTCCGGAGATGAACCCCTTGCTAGGCAAGTGTTCACCGCATGGGCCACCGAGACTCGTCCCTGCCCTAGGTGTGACTTTGACCTTTAGGGTCCGAAGCACCTGGGAAAAAAGTTACGATGATATGTTTGAACCATAAATACGCTACTCTACTTCGATTGAGAACTTTAATGAATAAGTTCAATTTAATTTATATTCAAGGGATTCCAAATCATTTTTACGTATTTGAATGCATTTTTACGATTTCAAAAAAAAAAATATTTAAGGTATTCAGAAGAATTTTAGAGCTTTAAAAAATGTTAAGGGATTTCAACAAAATTTTTTAGGATTTCCACAGATTTTGATGTATCTTTAGAGTAATTTAGAAAATAAGTGAAATGGAGTGAAGGATTTTAAAGATTTTCGGATATGTTTGAAGTATATAAAGAATTTCGACAGATTTAAACATTTTCAAGGGATGTCAAAAAATTTATTAGAATTTCCAAAAATTTGAAGAAATTTCACCAGATACAAAAGATTTTATAAGACCTCTAATTATTTCAAAGATTTTAGGGGTTTTGTGAATTTCAAGGGATTTTCAATAATTTATACACAATTCAGACTATTTAAAAGATTTCGAAGGAATTCAAAACATGTTCAAGGATTTCAACGGATTTTAACAGATTACAAAGATCTTAATAGACATAAAGTGTTTCCAACGGATTTTCATGAATTTTTATAAAATTTTAAATGATTTTAATGATATTAAGGGAATTCACAAATTTTGTCCGTGTAAACTTTAGTTGTGCAGAATCGCTATTCTTGTGTACTTCCATATGGGTAATATTCACGAAACTGTACACTTTTGCAACTAGAATCATAAAATTTTTAATTGCATTTTTTTTGCGCAGTAAATATTTTTTTTACTTTGAAAGTACATTATTTACGAAAATAAGGCATTATTTTCAGTACAGCCTTGAAACAAAATTTATTATAGACACTTTTTCAAAAACTTCACATTACGGAGCTGAACACTGTATTATGGAGCTGACCATTTGTATGAATTTGTGTGTTTTCATTATTAATAGACTTGTCGATTTAAAAAATACTTTGTATTCTATTTTCTCTTCATATACTATACACTTCTTCAGTATACATTTTAATAATATAAAGTGCAAAACAAAAAATTAAGCACATGAAAAGTAAAGTATATGGTATTATAAATTATACTGAGCATGAAAATCAAATTATCAGAGGTTAATGAATAATTACAACTTCAAGTACATTTTTTTACATAAAATGTGGATGAGTAAACTTAATTTCTCCAATATTCGCTGCTTCATAATTAAATACAAAAGTTATAGGTCTGTAGAAGTGACAGGTAAAGAAATTTTCATTCTATTTAATAAATACAAAAATATAATTTATTCAAAATAAACTATACAAAACAGAACTTCAAAATTTTGATGATTCTACTACACGTATTTTAACATTTAATGATAACTCTAGTAATTTATTTGGCCGCTCAAACACAAAAAACAACAATTTTCTAAAGATTATAATACTCTTAATTAGAGTTAATGAGCAATATGGTGATTTATTTAAAGGCCTTTATTTAACTTGAAAAATGATAAGTTCATTAGTTAAAACTGAACTGAGTAATTGCAGAAAAGAGATAATAACTTGTTTCTAATTCTTTTTCATACGAAGTTATGTGGATCGAACTGCTGAGGCATCAATATTTGCAGATTTTTTTGGTCCTTTTTTATATTTGAGACTCTTGGATTGTACACTTTTTCCCTGAGTTGTAGGTTGATCATTTTTATCATCTGCTTTACTTTTTCTTGATTCTACACATATATTTTTGGATATAGTGTAGTTTAATTGACCTTTTGAAAAATGTTTGCAAACTTTACCAGTAATAAGGGTGACGTCCCATGGCAGCGTCAATCTTGGCGTGAACGCAAAACGTCAAATCACTAGATAATTCAGCCAATGATATTCTCATAGTAATCCACAGAAACACAGTCATTGGCTGCAATGTCTGGTGTTTTGCGGTTTTGCGTTTTGCGTCAAGTTTGACGCTGCCATGGGAGGCCACCCTAATACATTTTATTAGAAACCGTAATATTTTCATTATGGAGCTGACCATTATGGAGCTGACATTTATAACTAAACTTACATTTTCCTCTTGAATTTTTTAGCTTCTACTTTTTTCCGCACGCTGGCAGTTTGTGTCTAGACTGTAACTACTAACTATAAATAAACTCAAAATCACTGATAGACTTCATTTACTTTAAGCGATTTGTTGCATTTTGGAGCTGACCGGCTTTTTTGTACGGACTGTTTTGTGAACAAACCATCACAGTTGTCGAATGATTTCGAGTAAGAAAAATTCCATCGAGCGTCGGTTAGATAGTTTGAGAGTCAGTCTTTGAAATAATGTCAGTAAATGGCGTTTAAATGAACCACGAGATTTAAAAATCGTGAGGAAGTATGATAAACAAAATTATTTGAAATATGATGTGACAAAGTGCATCGCTTTATTTAGAAGCTTTGACAGTCACTTCTGTAACATTGTAGCGCTCTTAAAAGTCAACTATATACTTGGATTCAAATAATATAGATACTGGAAGGTAAAATTAATTTAGTGAAATAAATTTTATGGATTTGCGCAAAATATTTTAATTTGGGACAATTACGGAGCTGACATTTTGGATATTTTTTACGCAATATATTGTAAATATTTATTAAAAGGTGCACTTATTTCGTGGTAAAAAATTGTACGAAGTTCTTGTACGATAAAATATTACAAGTCAAAGACCTAGTTTGACTTTCTTCTATGTGTAATAGCCGAAGCCGCAAAGGTGTACAGTTTCGTGAATATTACCCATATGAGATTA
This sequence comes from Andricus quercusramuli, assembly GCA_932178445.1. NCBI lineage: Eukaryota > Metazoa > Arthropoda > Insecta > Hymenoptera > Cynipidae > Andricus > Andricus quercusramuli. Next base: position 9,122 of record CAKNXH010069512.1, read on the forward strand.
TGGGTGATATAAAAGAAATCATTCCTTTGTAGTTTCTATACTTTTTACATTAATTATTTCAATATTTTTCTATGATTTATTCCAATGCTGATCATCTCATAATCGTTTTCGGTATAATGATTTTCTATGATGAATTTAATTTCGGAAAAATTATAGGAATATAATCACAGGCGTATAATAATTTTCCTATAATATATTTTCGTAAGGGCCATGCAATCACATACAATCTCTATAAAATCTATAAAAATGTATTTAGCATCTACAAAATCTAATCTAGTATAAGATCTTTAGCAGTCGCATGCAACATTTTTCAGTCACATATATGCAATCTTTTTCATCCCCATCCATTCATGCAATCTTGCAATCTACTATACACCAAAGATCTGAGTAATTAATCTCTCTGTTTCAATATTAGCAAGAAAAAAAACATTCAAGCGAAAAAAATACTGTAAGCCGGAACTGACCGGGACATGCTGGGAAAATCGGGCCATAATTTCATATTTTATGATTTCAATTCTCCTTTCTGAATCAAAATCCGAAAGATTATCAATTGTTTTCTGTAAAATAAGTGTCAAATTTTCCTTTGGAGACTTTCTTTTTCCTTTTCCTTTTTGATTCAGTTTCGTTAGGAAATTGTAACAAAAATAATATTTCTGTAAGGCTGTCATTTTCTGTAGTTTGGTTAAGTGGATTAAAAAACGCTTGCAAAACTTTACTTGCAATTTATTTTTGAGATTCATATCGTCTATCATATAATATATCGTCTTCTCAAAATGATGTTGAATTTCAACCAAGAGAAGATGTTTCGTTTCTGCTATAGAACAATTTTTATAAAAAGTCCCGTTTCTTTAAATAATCCATTGAGAAGTTTCAAAATGCCATTCTCGAAGTCCAAACAGGCAGAATTTTCTTAACTATTTTCATATTTTTTGTTCTTATCATACTAATCATATTCGTTGAATTTACTTTAAAATAAGAACAGAACTTATAGTTCATGATATTATGCCATTTAGTATTACATAATAACGCTTTGTGCCTTTTTGTTAGCCCAATCCTATAAGAAGTAAAGACACTGTGTATTGCAATAACTACTTATTTATAGCTAAATTGAATGTTTGAACTTTATGATATGCAGAAAAAGAGGTCATAATTTACATATTCAAAACATTAATATCTAATTATAATTCATTTGTGTGATTTTTTGAAAAAAAATTCTAAAACCGTATTCCGCTTAGCCCCAACTAACGGTAACTTAAGCTTTTTGTTTCTTGTACGTACATAGAGATAAATGTCTGAGCCTGACTCTTTAATTTTTCAAAAATTGAAATATTTTGTGATTTCTACCACTGTTATTCCAGAAATATTTCGAAATATTTATATTTATAAGAAAGAGATTTTTAGAAACAAATCATAAAATGTAGTTGCTGCCACAAGAAATGAGTCAAGTCTGCAGAAAGACAAGGTTGTTTTCTTCACTCCTAACTGGTTTCTAACCCTGTATTCTTTCTTCTCTTTCTCGGTATTTATCTGTCCTTTTCTTTTTTTCTGTTTTTATTCCCTTCATTTTCCTTCTTCGTTCACCTATCGTCTCCTTGCATATTGCACTTGCACCCGCTTCCGTCTCAAGTTTCCCCCTGAATTTAATAAAGAACGAATTAGACTTCGTGTATAGGTACGGAACCAGAAGGGCGAAAGATGCTTAGCAGACAATGCCCCTTTATTTCGGAAATTTCACCCCTCATTCTACACGGTGACCGCGCGAATTCATCGCACACCATGAATTTTTAACTCCACCAGAGCACTCGAAAATAATTTCATTGTAAAGATGCAGTAAACGTCTGATGTTACCTATATGTACCCAAGTGAAAAATTTATGTATAGTTTACATATAGTGGACAAAACACCGATATTTTTTATTTGCTTTATATAGAAAAATTTATAATATTTATATATGAGTGTGAAAACTTTGACGTAATAGTTTTATATCTCAACTTAATAGTAGAATTTAAAAAAATGTATTTTTATTTTTTTCTAGTTTCAAGACTGAAAATTTTATGAATTGCTCATTTTGGTAGTCGTGGAAAATGTTGACAATAACAAATTGAGAGTGAAACCTCATTCATTTTTTAAGAGTAAATTTTCGGGAATAAACAGAACAACTATATAAAATTTTTACCTACAGTAATTGTTATTAAGAAAGACATTTTTGATTTTTTCCATTTTTCTCCCTATAAAGTAAATATTCTTCTCATTGAATATGAATTTATTACCTAACAATGTTTATATTTTTTATGATGTCAATAATTATATTTTCCTGTGACTCCTCATTAGTCTTGGGCACTCCTTAAGAAATTTATTGTTTTTGACGACTTTCATATAAAAATTGTTACATCATCAAACCTTTAATTACGAACAATGCAGTATATAATTCTTTAAATTAACTGCTTCAATTTACGTTCAGAGAAATATTTGGTTGATATCATCGAAAGTTTTGGTTGATTTAACCAAATACAAGTAATTTAGCGAATTCAACGAAATCATATGGTTCATTCAATAAATTGTTTTTGTAAAATTAATATAACGAATCAACCTAAAACTTTGATTGATTGAAGCCTAAAGGCTTACCAAACAAAAATGTTGTTGTCCCATCTCAACATTTTTTTAATTCGCCGGTGTATGTGTATTACAAAAAATTATACATAAACAACGTTTATCTAGAAAAAATAGTATTTTGGAGACAAGTTGTAGCGAGGGATTTTTAATGTAATTTTGTAATCCTAAATAATATCCGACATTGCATTTTTTATTGGCAATAATAGTAAATATAAAATCTGAGATTGTTTAATTCAGCTTATAACACTTTCTATTTTAAGAATTGGATCTTTTTCAAAAATTTGCATTTTCATTTTATAGAATTAAGCTATGGAACTTTATTTTGGCTAAATTGAGTTTCTTGTGAAAACACTTACTTATGCTTATAATATATGTATTCAATTGAAAAAATGAATGTTTACAAACTTTTGAGTCATAATTCAATTAAATAATATTTGTGAAATATGTGGAAATTTTTATTATTTAAATTTATAACATTAGGGATGGAAAGTATTCCATATTTTTCCAAATCCAACCGCATTATTCTTTCAAAAAATGCATCTCTGATAGTGTAAACTTGGAGTAAAGTTTGAGTGATATAAATGTTTATAAAAAATGTTTTATTTTTCCTGTCAATTAAATGTATTTGATTTGTGAAAAATATATAAATATTCATTTTACATCATTTCCTTAGCGATTGGTTATATTTTTTCATTATAAAATGTGTACGTATAAAAAATATGATAGGAAGTTCAGTTTTGGCCCATAATGATTTTCTATGTAATGAATTTATCATTTTTTGGCGATTCTAGAAAAATCACTATAAAAAACTCATTATAGAAATAAATAATGTTAAAATATTGAAAGAAGTGATGCATGAAACAGAGAACTGCAAAAAATGATTAATTTATTTACTTAATGTAGGATTCTAATTTATTTCTAGGAATTTCTACGATTTCCACAATGTGGAAATCTAAGGATTTTAAGGATTTTAAGGATTCTAAATGATTAAAAAATATTCCAAAGAATTTCAAAATATTCCAAGGAATGTCACAGGTTTTTGTAGAATTTCCAAAGATTTGAAGGTATTCAAAAGATTTTTACAAGATTCAAGGGATTCGACGGGACCCCGAAATTTTTCAAATGAATTAGAGTATTTTGTAAGATTTTAAGTCATTATATGATTTTAGTTATTTTAACAGATCTCAAAGAATTTCTAGGTATTTGAATGGGTTCTTTTTACAGAACTTTAATGAATAATTTAATTTTAAATTATATTCAACGGGTTTCAAATGATTTCAATTAATTTGAAGTAATTTTACTTAATTTCTAGATAACTTTAGAGAATAAAGTAAATGATGTCGAAGAATTTTGAAGGATTTCAAATGATTTCAAGGGAATTCACTGAATTTCACAATTTCTAAAGAATTTCGAGAGATTTCAAAGAATTTTCTAGGATTTCCAAAGATAAAAGTTCGAGAGACTTCCACGATTTCAAAGGGTTTCAAATGGATTTTTATTTTTTTAACCCTTCGATGGCACATTTCCCGACGCTTAACGTAGCTGGCATACTGGGGTCTTTTTGAACCCAAGCGAAAAAGGCTTACCGCAAAGTGCCAATTCATTATTTTGAGCAGCTGAATTTTTTACTAACTCTTGGAGAGTTACCTCAAAGAATGCTGTGTGTTATTTATTTGAACATTTATTTTGGTTATGAAAAAAAAATTTGCAAAGTTAAACAATAGCGAAAAGTGACATTTTTTACAAAGAAATTAATAACCATTAATACCATTTTCAATTTACCATAAGTACCATTTTCAAACGTTGAAGGGACTTGAATAAGTTTTAACATGCCTGGGGTCTTTTCGATCCCAGTGTGCCATCGAAGGGTTAAGTTAATTGAAAAAGATTTCATCGGTTTTCAAGGGATTACAACTATTTCCATGGATGTCAAGGAATTTTGAAAAATTTCAAGGGATTTTGGAGGATCCTTACGCTTTTGAAATATGTCGAGGGATTTGTAAGGATTTTGTAGGATTTCCAAAGAAACGAAATAAAGTTTCAAGGGATTTCTAGCGATTCTAAAGACTTTAAGGGATTTTAAGGTATTTCAAGGAATTTCACAAGATTCAAGGATTTTATTAAATCTCCAAGGATTTCAAGAGATTACAAAGATTTCTAGGTACTTAAACTTTATTATTATTATATTTCAAGGTATCACTAGAGAACTTTGTAAAATAAATGAAATTTCATATAATTGCAAGGGATTCTTAGCGGTTCAAAGAATTTCACAAGATTTAAAGAGGTTAATTAAATCTTCGAGGTCTTCAAGCGGTTTCAAAGATTTCTAAGGATATTCACTTTTGTTCTAGATAACTTTAATGAATAAATTTAATTCAATTTATATTCAAGGGATCTCAAATGATTTAAGATTTCAGATTAAGATTTATAGAACCTAAATTTATTTTAAAGATTTTGGGGGATTTCATCAATGGATTTCAACAGATCTCAAAGGATATTGAAATGCACTAAATTCCCTATAAACTGAAAACAAAAGAATTTCTCATCTTATATATTTCAGGAGATACAGCCTTCGGAATTTATATTCTTCTGATAAATTTTTCAAATAAAGAATTTAATTTTAGTTTTTGTGAAATAAACATTTCCGGCGCACTGTGGACAGAAATGGTCAGAATATCAATTAAAATAGACCTAATAAAAAGGAAATCTAAAAAAGCTATATCTCTCATACGTCGAAAGCTATAACTTGTTAAAAAATACTTTATTCAAAGAAAGTTCATTAAAAAGTAAGTTTTTTTTTTAAATGTCGCAATCTAGTGCAATTTGCGTTAAAAGTTGTTTTTAAAATAAATATTAAAAGTGTATAAAATAACATGCAAATCTGAAAGACTGTAATAATTCCTGAAATATGTTTATAAAAATGATTTTTCTTTTTAAATCTTTTCAGAGTTGTATGTTCTTTAATGTAGTTTTATTATCATAGCAACAACTTTCAACGCTAATTGCAGTAGAATCGTAATATTTCAAAAAAATTACTTTTCAACGAACTTTCAGAAAAGTGGACATTTTTGAACACTCTTTAATTTCGGACGTGTGAAAGCTATAACATTTTATTTTTTTCAGATTTCCGTTTTGCTAATTCGGCTGTAATGACCATTGTAACTGTTTTTATCCACATTGTACAGGAAATATGGAATTTCACAAAAATTAAAACAAATTTTTTTTACCAATTTTTCAGACAAATAAAAATTCCCGAGGCTGTTTCTCCTATACTATATATGATAAAAAAATTCTTTTTTAGTCTTACGGGGAATTTGATGCACTTCAATTGTTTTCAAATGAATTTGAAGTGGCATAATTTAAAGTGAACAAATATTTGAAAAAGTGATCAAAACTGAAATTTTTCACACTAACTCCAGAATTTTAATGGGTCCTGGATGTACAAAGATATTTAACGTATAGATACTTTTTCGATAACAAATTACATAGTTTAAGCTACAAAGGCACTGCTTTGGAGTTATTTTTACAAAATATCCATAATAACCTGAAAATAAGAGAAAACAATTAAATTTTTTCCACAATCCCTTCAGCGAAAATTTTTTTTTACTCAAAATAATCATCAATCATCACTGAAGTTATTTTGGAAGAAAAACGAGTGGTGGAAGTCCTTTTGGGTTGAAGTCAATCCAAGCCCACCATAGATTTTCTATAATGAATTTCCTATGATCCATGGAATCTTTTGCAATCTCATAAATATTTGCCCATTGATTACCGAAAAATAAATAATGCACCTCTTCTTTGACCGAAAAAAGTAAAACGTCCACTGGCTTAAAACTTTCTCTAAGTGAAATTGTAGTATTGAAAAAAATTTGGATGGAGATCCGCAACCTGTGTTCTAAATAACCTTATGGGATTGATGGCGATTACGGCGTAGAGAGGCGCGTAATGCCAGTGCCGTAGTTAGTAACAAACGGACGTAGCGAATTTCTTTCCCAGGCCCCGCTAGACGCGCATTGTCATTGTAATTGGCTTCTTTTGTATTTCGCGTGCGTCGTGCGATCTAACCGCTCAGCCCGGTCCCCAGGAGTTGCTCCTGAGATACTTGGTCGCGGTGCGCTCCCTCGGGAACCCCTCCGGAAAATACAAAAGTGAAAACAGATCCCTCTTCCAGGAAACAGTTGCAGGTCGAGCGACCTATTTCAATCGACAATCTCTTTCAATACAGCCGTGAGTCTTCTGAAGGTGTATGTTAATGCACATCGGCAATAAAACTGCCCTTATTCACCAATATTCCCTCCACTCGAGTGTAACCAAATTCTACAAAAATAAGGGGAAAATACATTCAACCACATTTCAAGGCTATTATTTCCTCTCCAGTAAATCAATGGAAAGCGAGGTGGAAAGTGACATTAAGTAGAATGAAGGATATTCGTGTCTGATTATTATATATTATTTAGGAAACCATAATTCAAAAATCGTGTCGTCAAAATCTCGATAAAAGTTGCTTATTTGAGGATATTTAAATTTCGATTTTGAAAAAGGGAGTTATAGAGCCAAAAGTATATATTCTTATATGCAATAGGGCTCAGCGGACAGTGAAAAGATTATGCTAATTTTAATTAAGAGAAGGAATTCGTAGTTCAAACAGAAAAATACTGAAAGTCAAATTAATAAAACTAAAATATATTTAGATAAAGTAAGTTTTGTTTTTGAAACAGCCAACTGTCATCACGATTGAAGAATTTACGAATCTTTGAATTAGCTATGTTTGAATGGCATGAAGCACTGCTTACTTCAATCTACGATCTTCTTGACGACACCATTTTTAAATTAACTATTTAATGTCACTTTTCATTGATTTATTAAAGAGGACATAATATCCTTGAAATGTGGTCGAATATATTTTCTCCTTATTTTTGTCATACAAAATCGAAACTTTAAGTACACATTTTTAGTTAGTATGAAATACGGAGAAGTTAGTAAGTTTTAATCGAAGTTTGGAAAAATTACACAAGTTTAAAAACTAGTCCTGCTATTCATTCCATTTATTTTCATTTGAAATAGATTCCTATGAGTGAAAATCCAAAAATTCATTTAATTGAAATTATAGAATCGTATGTAAAATGAATTAAACAATGCTATCATAAAATTGTTCTAATTTTAATTACCTGCTGTCTAATTAAAAGGAATACACAGGTAAAATTGATAGTTTAAGAAGAAAAACGCTGAAAAATCCTCGGAAAAATCAAATCAGTAAAACTAAAATATACTTGTATTTAGATTAAGTCATTTTTGTTTTTGAAGCAGCTAACTTTAATCTCGATTTAAGCATTTCCTTATCGTTTAGTGAGCTATTTAACGTCAATTATGCTAGAACTACAAATTTTTTGTGTGCAAAATTTGATAACAACACTGTTTAATTCAATTTAGGATTATTTTGGCGACACCATTTTCAAATTATGGCTCCCCAAGTAATATAATAATACATGAATATTTTTATTCTATATCTGATGCAATTTTTTCCAGTGATTCACTAAAATGAAAATAATACCCTTGAAATGTGATTGAATTAATTTTTTCATGATTTTTGTCATAGAAAATCGAAATTTCGAATACGAATTTTTGTTTAGTAAGAAATAAGGGAAAATAAAATAATGCAAGTTTCAAAAAATTGCAAATTTTTTTAACAAATTCCGCTATTAATTCCACTTATTTTCATTTCAAATAGGCCCTCATGTGTGAAAATCGAAAAGTTGACAATATCACAGCCCTAGAACATTATACATTTGTGTTTGGAGGAATAATTTAAGTACAGGGTTTTACCAAGCCTATTTTTTCCACAATATCCTATGTCCAAATTATTTTTAGTTTACGCAGTATCAATATAAATTCGATTAAATATGAGTGAATTTAATCCGGTAACGTGTCCCTGACTACTTTTTTCTTTATAACGTTATATCTTTTAAAATTACAAAAATAAATTTTTATTCTCGTTTTCAATGATTGTTTCAGACTTATAATCACTTTTTATATGTCTCCAAGATTTTTCATTCGATAACACAGGTTTATTATTAGAAAAACAATTTTGTGGAGGTGAGTTTATGACAAAAATATTAATACAAACATATACTTCTTACCCGTAAAACGCTTGACTGTTAGGTTATTCCCACGTAAAAATATACTTTAAAATAATAATCATTTTTGGGTTTACCTGCGGTCATCCAGTAACACAAAATTTATTTTCATTGAGTTTGTGATTTGGTGTGTTTGTGATTAATATTAATAGATAAAGATTTTATGTTCTTCTCAAATACTTTTGAAACAAATTTTATTGAAAAATTCCAACTTTTTTTATTTTCAACCTTATTATCTGATTAATTGTAAGGTAAATTGTAAAATTAATGATGAATTTCACACCTCTATCAAAATTAATCCCATTTCATTAGCGCTATATTCCATGTTGTTGCACTTTCATAGTTAATTTAAACTTTAGAAGAATTCTCCAATATAGTGCATTCCGAAATAATCAAGATTCGTGGCAGTGATTCGACCCAAAATTAAGAAAAAACCGTCAGTATATTTTCTCGAACTTTGCGCGTAGCCCCTTCTGTGGATATCTCGCCCAATTCTACGTCGATTTGCATAAAACCTTTTGGAATTAATCAAAAATCGCTGAAAAATAACTTTGTTAAATATTGTAATAATTATGTAACATATTTAGCAGTTCAGTCGACATGTAGCCTACAATATTAAATAGAGTTTTCTAAAAAATTAAGAAAATTCCGATTCATCAATTATTTCTAGAGACATTTCATTTTTTATGCCCAAAATATGATTTTTTCGGAAAATAATAGAATTTTTTAAAGCCAAGGTACGCTGTAATCGAGGGATTAATTACTCCTGCAATCAAATGTTCTCTCTCTCTCTCTCTCTCTCTGCAATCTTATATAATGTCGTAGCAATCCCATGCAATCTTTATAAACTTTCGAGCGATATCTTTTTAAAATTTTATGCATTCTCATGTAATCCCGTGGAATATCCTATGAAATCTTTTTTAATAGCATGTAATCCTTCACAATCCCATGCAATCCTATACATTCTTTTCAAAGATGTTCAAAAATGTTCAAACTTGTCAGGAGATTGTACGCGATTTTAAAGGATTTCAACAGATTTCGAGGGACTTCCATAGATTTTAAGGCTTTTAAAATTATTTTATGGGATTTACAAAAATTTTAACAAGTTTTCAAGGATTTTATTGGCTTTCAAGAGATTTAAAAATATTTTCACGGATTTGAAAGAATTTCGTAAGATTTTGAAACATTTCAAGGGATTTTAGAGGATTTGAGCGAATTTCTAGCGAACTTTAGCGAATAAATTAAACTTTATTTGATTATATTTATTTCGAGGAGTTTCAAGGAGATTTCAAGGAGTTTCAAATGATTGCTGCTTATTTTAATGGATTTTTACGATTTCCAAAGATTTTTAGGAATTTTGCAGGTTTTCAATGAATTTCTACTGATTTCAATAATTTTAAGGAATGTGAAGGAACTATTATACAAATTCGAAGGATTAAAAAGATTTTAAGTTATTTTAAAAGATTTCAAACAATATCAAGATATTTCAAACATTTTGAGGAATGTCTAAGAATTTTGTAGGATTTTCAAACATTTTAAGGAATGTAAAAGAATAAAAAGATTTTATTTAAAAGATTTGAAGGGATTACGTATTTTAACAGACTTCAAAGATTTTAATGGTTATTTAAAAATAGTTTCAGAGGTATCAGGGATAATAATTTTGAAAAAGATAATAATTTTGGCTCTCTTACTATTTTCGAGATATTGAGAATTTTTTCTTTTGAAAGTGTCAATTATCTTCTCTTTTTTTTAAACCCACTTATTTTACTTATTTTTTTACAAGAACGCATGATTATTTTTGGGCCACTGGAAAAGTGTTTCGCGCTGAGCAGGGGAAGGATGTGGCTTCACGGCCTTCTCCCACTCATGCCGAACCCTTGCGTAGGTGGGATACTGATTTTACGTATTTTTCACTTGGGCGCTCCTGGAAAGAGGGTTCGTCATGAACCCCGAAAGGAAAAAGGAGCCCCGAAAAAACGCAGGCGTCCTAGTTTTGAGCATTATCAATCAGGAACCTTCACTGGTGGAAGGAAGAGCTGACTGCTGCACCCCCACCCCCCACTCATAACCGAATCACGTTTTCAGGGACCTCCCGAAAAAATCGGGGACCATTGGAAAGGGCTCGAATTGAGAACGATCCCGATTCGGAGTAACCCCTTAACTCTTTCCAATAATTTTTGGTAGGGAAAAGACTCTGGGCGAGTAGTGGAGATACATTTTCACACTACCATGACACTTTTTCGAGCGCAACACTTTTTTCGGTTTGATTCGTGTTCAGTGTGAATTTAATTTTGTTTTTAAGCTGTATGCAAATGAAAAATTTGTTTAAGGTTTTATTTTCGAGTTTTATATTGTTTTCGGAAAGAAGCCGCGAACAAGTCTCTTTACATTAAATGAGAATGTGCAGATCATCTGTAAATAATGTTTAGCTTGTGATTGCATAGGATATTTTTCCATTCTCGTATCATAGCGTGAACTCGCGGCTTGCTTCCTTCGATGATGAGCCGATGCGATGGTACTCGATAAGAATACAAATTTTCTATAGCTTACCGAAAGGAGGTATTTACCGCGAGGATATGATTGATGTGGTAGAACGCCCACTGAAACACAACGGCCGCATTTCACCGGTCGTTTAAATTGATGGCCGTGTATAATTTACAAAATCAACAAGCCGTGACGTACAATACCGGACCAGTTTGTGCCTGCTTAATCTCTAATTATGCCGCGAAAACCCTTTTATTTCGCGCCATCATGAGTCTTTGCCCCGTTGCCATAACGAACTTCCTTGTGCTGCTTTCAGAGTCATTATGTCCTCCTCATTTTAAAAAGTTCAACCAACGCATTACCTGGAGAATGAAAAAAGACGTCCTAAATCTATGTGTTCCGAACTTTTTACACCCATTCTCCCATTCACCCATTTTTGCATTGTTAAAGTCTTTATTTATTCCTTTAGTTTCGTACAAAAAAAAACTAATGTACCTACTTTCCAACAAGAAACTTTGATTCTATCATTAGGGTGGCCCGATTTCTTGATTTAAGGGTTTAAAGGTACATCGACTAAAAAACCTCCACTTGGTGAAAAAACAACTGTCAGTTTTATTTAACTTTTGTGAACAATGGGAGAGCCTCCAAAGGGTTAGCAAACGTTTAAAATTGGTATTTTCTTACATGACGGATAAACAAATTTAATCATTCAAAATTGTTAACTATTTAAATTAGAAAATTAAAACTAAAAATGTCTAAAAGTATTTTAATACATTTTTGAGCTCCCTACAGTTCATAATGGAAATATTTTGTTCATTTCAATTCGAATAATCACAAACATTATTGAGAAAATTTTAGAGCTAAAACAACTGACTGAAGACAGACATATGCGTTAATTAATACCATTTAAATTTTTTAGGGGATATTTCTTATTGATTATTTATTATAACAAACTTTATATGCAATACATATAAATATGTGTGAAAAATACTTATGAGTACCACGTACTATAATAATATTAAATAACACCCTTAAGATAAAACATACCACTCCTAAACGTAAATAATGCATATTTCGTCGTACGACATTACAAATACGAACTATCTACCGATACGGAATGTTCCGTAAGATTAACCCCTTCCCCAGCTCGTTTAGAACTAACGTTGCGGAAAATTTCGTAATATTAGTCCAAGCACTATACTTGATCGGTCACTTTTACAGAAAATTCCGTGATACTAGCCAGTGCCTTAAAAATATTTAAGTTTTTCCTAAAAATCATAAGCAATCATCAGAAAAGTTAAGAAAGTAAAAAATACAAAAAAGTTGAAATACCACTCAGAGAAAAAAGAAATACTCTTTTTTAAGAAATATGAGGGGTGGGGAAGAGTTTGGGAATTTTAGGTGGAGTAGGGAGAATTTTGTGAGGAGAAAATAAAGGTGGGACAGTGAGCTGAAATCGTGGGAAAGGAAAGGAAATGAGGGGAGGAAAGTAGTGTAGTGAGGGGAACATTTCCCCTCATTGTTGGGCAGTAGGGGGAGTGAGGGGTTAGTGGTGTAGATAATGAGATCATTAATTATAATCAATTTAATAACGAGATAATGTGTAGGTAAGTAGGGGCCGGGAAGTGTTGGCCCGGAAAGGGTAGTTGGGAAAGGGTAGTGTTATTTGGGGAAGTGAAGAGAGGAGGAAGTAGAGAAGAAAGAACTTGAGCTAGGTTGGGAAAGCGAATACAGTAGGACCTCTCGGATCGGACCTCGAATTTTCAATATTTATAAGTTTAAAAATCTAGGTATGTGATAATTATTTATAATTTTTGTAACTGTTTTTTAACATCGTATCAAAATTACAAATTGATATTATTAATTATACTAAACTTTAAACACAAAAGCGAAAAAATCTTGGTCCGATCCGAGAGGTCCTACTGTAGTGTCGGGAGAAGGTGGGGTAGGGATGATGGTGGAAAGTAGGGGAACGGAGCGGGAGTCGGGATGGTAAAGCATGTTAGGTGGTGGTTTGAACGAGGCTACAAAATCCTTTTTCGTAGATCTGCTACGCTCACTTTGACTAATTTTTATAAATAAAAAATTAAGAATTGAACTCCTTATAGCCTCTAAAATAAAATTTGCAAGCTTTTTGACTCGAATAATTATATTTATCGTTTACAACATTTGTATGTAACTCAGTGTGTTTCTAAAACGTCATTATTAGTTCAAAGCTACCCATAAAATGTATTGATTGTTCCAAAGGTGATGGTTTATTTCGCTTTATTTCCAAATATATGACGTTTTGTAAATATTTTCTAACTCATATGAAAGCGGAAGAGTTTTTAACTACCCATGTTTTTATGGGAAACTACGTTATATAAAAATTTTCTGATTTAAAAATTACATTGTCCTCATAATACTTGAAACATTTGCATTAGAAGAGCTCGAAACTTAATCTTTTCATTATAAAGAGTACATGGTATAGTACATGGGTATTTTTAAACATTTTTTCACAAACATCTTTATCCATATTTTATATGAAGTTTGTTACATCAAATAAGAAATCTATTGGTGAAATTTTAAAAAGAGTAGGTTTTTGCCCTTAAGAGTAACCTATGCCAACTGTATTATATCCAAAATTTTCTAAATGATTTTTGTATGATAATATTTTACTTGAAAGAAACGACCGATTTTTTTGTTTTGAGTACTCGCAATCTTTACTGAAATATCAAAATGTAAGCTGTTATTCAACTATTGTGAACCTTTATGTTTCAATATTGTTAATAAATAATTGTAGGGAAGCAATTAATTACCAATGATAAATACAAATTAAAAAGGAGTTCCTTGTCCCGTCTGCCCCGGTTCTGGGGTGGTACGGGGCACATAATGGGGTAAGACGGGACACTTTGAATATTTTTTCTTCTTAATTTAACATTGGTTTTGTTTGTTATTTTCTGTGGAATAATGTTATTTATAATTTTTTGATATATAAATCTTAACGAACACTACAATTGTTTTAAAACGACGCAGCATTTAATTTAATTAATAACTAATACATAAAAAATAGTTTTACAAGAAGAATTTAATTTAAATGTTTGTTTTAATTATAGAAATAAGTGCGAATTATGGTATTGAAAAGATTTCTGAAAATAATTCCACAATCCTTCATGATCTGTGTTAAGTATTTATTCATGTTGGAAAAGTTAGTCTTCTCAAATTTAAACAGATTTTGATATGCTTCTCCATTAAGAGATAATTCATATTAAAAATAGTTTTTGAACTCTAAAAACATTTGAAAAAAATTTGTCCTACACACTCATTAATTTTCATTTAGAGCCAACTTAAAGTAACAGAATCCACCTCCTAAAATTGAAATATTACAGTATTCATGTACTACGTACTATTTTTCATTTTTTTATTTTTTGAGAACTTCCGAATCGGTTTTTCGATACCTACTCCTAAAAAAGAACAGTTCTTAAAACCATATAACTGACGAAAAAATCAGGCGTGCTTTCCGCCCCTGTCTACGCTATTATATGTTTGTAATTTTTGTGTCCTGTTGGTGTCTACACTGTAAAAACTAGGATTCGATTTAGAACTTAATTCAGTATTAAAACAGTTCAAGCAACAAAACAATCCCACTTCAGTTTGATCCGCCAATCTAATAAAGTAAGGTCGATTTGTGGATTGAAATAGGCTCGAAATGAGGATCATCTGTCAATAATTAAATCTGATAAAACAAATTCTAATCTGTCAAGTTTAGAAACCAACGTAACCCATAGGGCTGAAGTTCGCGACGTCTGAGTGTGACGGTTCAACACTAATTTTTACGAATTTTTAATTTAATCTATTTTTTGTTTTTTGTAAGGGTGAAGTTTGGAACAATTGAAACAATGCACCCTCTGAATCAATTTAGTTCACTATCCCGGATCATTTATCAATCTGAAGCGAGATCTGAAGTTAGCAAACTAAACAAGACAGAAACTGGTATTAAAATAAGACTATTTATGAGATCATATTAGAACGCCCAAAAAAGGATCCCAAATAAAAATAAATGCCTAGTTTTTACTGTGTATGTTTCACCATAACTTTGGACAGGATTGACATATTGGCATGCATTTTTTTAAATGCAGATAATGATAATCAAAGTTACATAAGCACATAAACATTTACTTTTGTCATTAACAGCCAAGTACAACCTCGAAAATCTTACATCGAAAATCGATTTTTCATTAACGTTTTTGCTCATGTTCTACTATAACTTAGGTCAGAATTGACATAGCATGAATTTTGTTTTTAAAGTGCACATAAATGATAGCCAGTGTAACGCTGTCACATTAAGATTTAAATCTTGAATTTTTCTATACTTTTTCATTTATTATCTTTCCTGCACAAAAAAAACGTTGAATCAAGAAAATATCGGTAAGAATATACGTGCGATACAATATTTGTGTGATCCAAGAAAATTCGTCTTATCTTAAGAAAATGTACTTAAATGAAGAAAATCAAGTTATTTCAATCTAGTACATTTTCTTGAAACACAAATGAACTTTCACGAGTTTTATGCGTAAATGAACAATTTTTTTTTTTAATTCGAGAAAATACTAACTTTGAACATTTGGGTGTGGTTGAACAACCATAGGAGTCTATATCCCCTTATTAGCATAATTTGAGAAGATTTCACGTATGTTTTTTCACCAAATGGAAGCTTTTTGTAGGATGTCCCCACAAATCAAAGAAACTTCTTTGCTTTGGTTAATTTATGGTTGAATTCATTTTAGATACTAATATTAGGGTAACGCTACTATTTTATTTCGAAAAAAAAATTATTTAAAAAAACCTAATTTAGTGATTTTCTCTTATCCAAACTTGGAAATCAGCTATATTTCATTCTATTTATAAATGTTTTGTTGGTTAACACATTGTTATCAAAGTTTTTTATTAAAGTTTATCATAAACTATATTCCTGTCCCTATATATTTTTTTGCAAAAATAGGTACTTTGTAAATTTAGATTATTTTATTGCTATCCATTTCTGTCAAATTTTCTTGCATTTAGATCGAACTATGAATGTTTTATAAATTCTTTTGCCGAATATAGAATGAATTAGAAATGAATAGGATTAGATAAGTTTGCAATAGATTAGAACATAAATGGATAGAGTACGTTTGGTGTACAATAGATTTTTATTACTATTAATTGATAATATAGTATATAGTTTGGATAGAAAGACATTAATTTGAAGAAGAAAAAATAAAATGCTTATTCGTACCATTATAAACTTAAAAAGTACTTGCAACGCGCTCTTATAGTTATTTGTGATACAAGTGCGCAAAATAGGCACGTGTAGCACACGCTATTTTTTGCAAAGCCCGTCCAAAAAAGTTGTTGTGGTAACTCCAAATACTAATTTTATATTGCATAGAGTGGAGTAAAGAAATTTGTTTGAAAAAAAATGTTTGAAAAGAAATTTGAAAAAAAAATGTTCTGAAAAAAATGTTGTGCAACAAAATGTTGTAAAACAAATTTTGTGAACAAAATTTTGGAAACAAAATTTTGTGAAGAAAATTGTATGAAAAAAAATTTTGAAACCAAAAAATTGGTTGAAAACATGTTTTTGTACAAAAAATTATTTAAAAAATGTTGGCGTTCATCCTCTTTTGGCCGGGGGGGGGGGGGGGGGGTAAAACCCAAAAAACAAAACTTCAATCATTAAAACATTTATTCAAGTTAAATCTAAATTTATTTCAAGAAGATACCAACACCAGTGTTTAAAGTTACTTATGCTAGCGTCTAAAGTACCTCATCTTGAAAGTGCGCATGCTCAGCTTTTTCACCAGTGTCTAAAGTAAGCCATCTTGGAACTGTGCATGCGCGAAAATTGTTTCGCACACAGTCTGCTCAAATAAGGTCCCTTAGACACCATTTACAAGCATGAAAACGTCAACTTTTGAGGTGGGTGTTACAAAAAAATATCTTGTTTATAGCTTTGGGTACTCTTTTAAATTGAATAATTAACTATTCCACCTGAGAAACTTTCGAAACAATTATTGCCAATGAATAAATGAAACTTGTCTCACCTTTTAATATCCATTAATTGCTTACTCACGAGAAAGAAACCTTTTATGTATTTTGCTATTTAATTTCCTCAAAACTGAATACAATTTTTTTTTCAACAGCGGAAACGGTAAACTCGCCAGCTGGAGTTCAATTGTCGGATTTCTGGTGATGATGTCTCTGGACGTTGGATTAGGTTAAGATAATTTCCTAAAAATCATTTTGTACGAGTGTTGTTATTTCACGCAGCTGGATAACGAAAAGGCAATGATAACGACGTCAACTGATAGACTAGAGCTCCATTCTGATATCAGTATTTGTCTGAATGTTAAAGAGAGTCTAATTTGCGACATTTTTACGAAAACTACTCTCAAAGATGGAAAGAAAAAATAGTTTCTGATTATTGAAGACAGAACCTGGAGTAATTTTTAAAGTCAGGTTTAAAGAGCAGTTTCTCGTGCAATTTTTTAATCGTTGTTTTGGCAATATTTTTGTACAAACTACAAAGTATTCATTAAAATGTTGTGCGCCAATTTCATGTGCAGTGTCAAGAATGCTCATTGCAACAATTTTATTTATGATGAAGCTTTTTTGAGTGTGATTTTAAATGTTAGAATTAGGTGGGAAAAACTAAAGTTTATTTTATTCAAACGATAGAAAATCGGCAGCAACTTGTTAGCTGTACTGATTTTTCTATAACTGAAAAGCAAACTAAAAAGTAACACAATAATATGATAATCTCTCTTTTGCTCACATGATTCACAATATAAATAAGATTCGTTATCTTGGATTTACGTTATGTTTACTTCTTGACAATTATTCACAAAAGTGTTTGCTAGAATAACATTCTGTTATTTGTTTGTACAATTGTGATCAATACCCAAAGTGTATGATTTGGAAACATGTATATCTACCTAGAAGTATATATTTTACTTGATTGAAATATAATTTTAATTTCTAAAATTGGGAAAAGATTTTGATGGGACAAAATATGACTTTTTTGATTCGTTTAGTAGTTAGCGTAAAATACCGCTGCTGATTTGTGAGAAAAACACTATTTTACAAACTAAGCTCATTACATTATCGGCATAACCGTCGTTATTGTCAAAGTTTTGTAATTATTGCTTTGTTGAATGTGCACAATGCTTATTCCCAATGTGTTCGAGTTATATCACTCCAGGAGTAATCTTGACGCCGCACATTTGTTGCCAGAGTGTGTAGAGTGTGTATAGTGTATATACGTACTCGTATAGAAGTATTTTGACGAGGACTGTTATGTACATAATAATAAGTATTCCTACACTTGCAAAGGCTTATAACGTATGTCCAATAAAATAAAGAGGTTATGCTCGTTCGCTCGTGTCTCGCTTACAAGAGTGAGCGAAATTAATAGAGACCTGCTCGAGCGATTGTGAGCGAGTGGAAACGAATTTTACTACAGAGAGAAACGAAAATCAAGTGCAATTTATGAGTAAGCGTCAAATAATGCAGCAATTTTGTCAATTTTTCCTATTAGGGCTAAACAATTTAGCGAAGATATTAAAGAAAAAACTAAATTTAATGAATTGTAAACCAAAATGGAAAAATCTCCCTTACGGCGAAATAACTTGTGAAGAAATGTCTTTCAGACGAAATATCCTTTTAGAAAAATTGTAATGAAAAGCTTCGGTCATTGTACGGTTTATATTAAACCAGTTTACAGGGTAATCGCTGTCGTGAAAAAGAAAAGGTTCGTAAAGTGGAGGCCATAGACTGCCTTACAGTTGCGCTTATGAAATCGTTTTTTGCGAAGACATAAACGATTTGCATAGTAAGATTTATTGAATGTGCGAAATAAAAAAAAATTGTATTAGAATCAAAGACATTTTCCTTTAACTTTTTCATAGATTGTCATATTTTTTTGATTCTATGAAATCTATTTTCTGGGTGAAGTTAAAACAAATGTCAGAAATTTTGAAAGAAATATTACATAATAGTATTAAAAACAGTTACCAAGTATTCATATTCAATAGTACTCGAAATAATACTATTTTTTTATTTGCGATATAATAATTATAAATGTCTAGAGTCTGAATCTGTGAAGTTCGACAGTATGATTTTCACAGTTTTTGTAAACGAGAACGTTTTTGAAACTTTCAAACTAGCATAGTCTAATTGAAATAATTTTCTCTGGGCTAATCGAAAATCTATCATGTATAAATTAATTTTCATGCTTAAAAAAATAATTCGAATGAAAGAGAATTATTTTGTAAATACTGAAAAAATGGTCCCAGAGAGAGTGGAAACAATATCTATTTATTGTGCATTTTTTACGAAAATTATTGATTCATTTTTTTCATTTCCTAATCCGTTCGAGTGTTTAGATTACAAGACAATTTTATAGTGAGGTGCAGATTTTTTATCCAATGTGTACATAATTCTGTAAAATATATTTCATCTCAATATATGTAATTACGTATTACATTCTGCGTGATTTTAATCATGATTGTAATTGCATTTGTACATTGATCCAATTGTCTCCTTTTGAAGAAATAAATAATATTTTTATCTTCGAAATTTGTCCTTGTCCTTTACCATTTCATATTATAGAGTTTAACAATACTTGAACAGTTAATTTCAATTTCTTTTGTGCATTCAAGGTTATGCATTTTATTTGAATACGTAATTGCAAGATAAAGTATTCTTTCATCTTGTCTCTCATTTTGGGATTTATGCTTTTTTCCTGGAAACATCTGTACGGAAAAATAATTTTTTAATAGACTCTGATTAGGTTCAACGAAATTCGGTTTGTGTAGCGAAAATATTCTCGGTAATCCTAGGTACTTTCGTTTTTAAAAACCAAGTTTTCGAAAAATTTGCTGGTAAAGATGGGAACATTTTTATGAGATCCGTTACTCTTGCTTGTAAATTGGTATTTTTATGGTGAATATTCTTGACATTTACAAATTAAATCGTTCTATTTATGGAATTTTTACAAAAGACAAAAATATAGTTCACAGTCTATTCCATTGTCCATAAGAATGAGTTTATTCATATGTTCATTGCGTTTGAAATATCCCAGGCGAAAACATTATACATAGTGGGCAATATTATATATAATTTATTCCTCTATATATCAATTAAATATCTTTTTCTTTCGTCTGGGATTGGTAACTATTTTTCCAAATGTGTGAAAGCACAAAGCTTTTTTTTGTATTTTTGTTTATGTTTTTGAAAATATAGCTTGATGGTTGAACATTCCGTTTGCCAGTTCACTGTCTTTAGCGTGCAATTTACAACAATATTTAGATACTATGAACTATGCGCTTTTGAATCTTTATTGAAAATCCATTTCTTCTTAAGCGATATTGCAGTGATAATTCAGTCCATTGAGGATGTTTATTAGTTATCTCAAGGCTGACAATGCACATGGTTAAAATTTATTTAGAAAATGGGGAAAATATTCTCATACTTAATCTTAACTAATTTTGGATGAGAACTGATGGCGATATTTGGAAAAAAATATATAAAAAAAAATATATAAACTTTAAACTGAAATATTTTTTCTAAAGTTTGCCTACTTTTCTCTTCCAAAATTAGTTACGATTAAGTATGAGAATATTTTTCTCAATTTTATAAATTAGTTTTAACAATGCGCATTTTTAAGCTTAAGATGACTGGTGATCAACATTAAACTAATAATTATTATCGACGGTTCTTAATTTTTTCCTTGCATTAATTTGTTTGAGATATTATTCTTTATTATGTGCCTATAATAAGATAATAATTTCGGTGCTTTAAGATGAAAGACCAAGAAAAAGGATCAGTTGTCTCTCATTGGATTCAAGGACAATAAAAACAAAATAATAAGCTTTTTATCATAGATTGAAACTAAAGTTTCTTTTAGCTAATTTTCATTATGAATTTTACAGATTGACAGTTAAACCAATTTGATATATCGGTTCATGTAGATGTTGTATGTAAAAAGGGAGGGAAAAATACAATTAATTGCAAAAGAGATTTTTCAAAATATACTAAAGGAATTGATGGTTTTCTTCAATTCTCATCAGAACGAGTAATATTTAGAAATTTCTGGGGATTGTTTTTCAAACAATGAACAACGAAGGTGCACACCTGACTTCACGAGTTGTTAACTCCTTGGTATAAAGGTTCTCAAAAATATTAAATATCAACAAATATACTAAAAAAGTTGAATAGTATCTTAATAAGTAATTTCAAATTCATATATCTACATTTTTAGTTAATGTTATCATTCGATAGCAATATTTCCTAGTAGTTTCTTATTAAAAATTTCCCTGACGGGGAAACCTAAACCGCTTCGAAACATTTTGGTCCTTTGTTGTATAAAAAAGACGAATAATGAATTTAAAAAAAAGGATAGTGAGGCACTTCTCTTTTTTCCCTCTTTTTTATTTCTTTATCAAACTATCTCCAATGAGCCGATTTTACTGTTGTTTAGAAAAATACTTTTGTTAATTATGTTACACAGATTGACTTTTTTGAGTATATGTTTTTAAAAAACTGATTATTGGAAACATACTTCTTTTTAGCATTCTTCTGCAATTTTTGCACACAATATGACTTTATTTTCTATTTCCGTCCAAAAGGAACATAATAATTTTGTTTTAAATGTTTCTGAGAAATAATTGTTATTTCTGTTAATTCAAGGGAAAACTATGATAGAAGAGTTTTAACAACAAAATTATATCGAAATTAGTACCCAAGAAGTCACAAAAACATCCTGTGCACGCTCATACACGGTGGTCGGGAAGCAATAAAAAGTCTGCTTGAAACACCTAAGAAAAGTGAATGTGACATGCTCTTTCTGGTACCTGGGAGTGCTCAAAAATCGTTAAGACAAAATCCGAACAGATCCTGTTCGCAAGAAAATCATATTTTTGTTCAGTCAAAAGTACCAATAATCGGGTTTTGGTGAAAAGTTTGATTACTACAAAATGAGCCCTGCAACTTCAAAAAATATTAATTGGTTACGCCGAAATAAAGCGCATATTAGTGACGTAAATCCGAGGAAAATATCGGAGTTTTCAAGACACCGCCGCAGGAATAAACTTTAGAAATATTATGATTATTACTGTTGGTAGACGACTCAATTACCTTCGAAAAGAGCCCTTGAACATTCGAAAATGTTCAATAGCCACCGAAGTAGAGCGTCTCAACGTGGACACTTTTTGATACTTTTTCACGAAAATCGTTGAAAATCAGTTTTTCAAAAATTTCTCATGTTTTGAGATGCTAAAAGAATAGTCGAATCAAAATCTTTGAAAATTCTATTCATGAGAAATTTTTGAAAAACTGATTTTCAACGTTTTTCGCGAATAATGATCAAAAAGGGTACACTTGAGACGCTCCATATCGGTGGCTATCGAACATTTTCGAATGTTCAAGAGCTCATTTCGAAGGTAATGGAGTCCTCTACCAACACCGATCATCATCTTATGGATACAATATATTCCTGAGGAGGTATCTATGAAAAACCGATTTTTTGCAATAATTGACTTCACTAATATGCGCTCTATCTCGGTAACCAGTGAATATTGTTCAAGTTTATAGGGTTCATTTTGAAGGTAATCCAATTTTCTACAAATCATATACGAAGTACCTTAGTGATAAGATACATCCTTCAGGAGATATCCCCGAAAATCGATTGTCGATAACCAATGACATTTTTTCAAAGTGATAGGGCTCGTTCGAAAGGTAATTTAATTCTCTACAAATCACATTAAAACAAATTTTGTGATAAAATACATCCCTGTGGAGATGTTCTCAAAAAACCGATTATTGATGCTTTTGACTGAACAAAAAAGTGATTTTCTAGCGAACAGGATCTGTTCAGATTTTGTCTCACTTTTCTTAGGTATTTCAAGCAGACTTTTTTTGCTTCCGGACCACCGTGCATAGAGCCTAAAAAATAAACAACAATGTTACTACGCCCAAACTATGCCAACGCGTATTTTATGAAAGGAACTTTTAAACAAAAATTAAAAAAATTTTGAAGTTTTTTTATTGTTTCAACAGCATTTTGTTAGGCTGACTGGCTGTACACTAGGGCGCAATACACATTAGGGTAGAGTGAAAATGATCAAAGTAGTCGAATCGTTTGAGCTGAGCAAACAAAAATTTTTGTTTGACATCCAAAAAAGTGAGAAAAAAAATTTGTTAACGGTTAATATCTTATGTTCTCTTTTTTGATTTGAAAATCGAAAGTTTAGAAAATTAAAAAAAAATTCCCTTTTGCTTCGAAAGTTATAGCGAATTTTTCCTATGTACAGTTTTTGCTATTGAATAATAATGAAAATTCATGAATTAAAAAAAATTTTAATAAATTTAGAATTTTTGAAAATGGCCAAAAAATACGTTTCTTTTTTATTAAGCCCTATGCACACATTTTGAAAAAACTGGAATATGTCGAACTTGGAGTTTCTTCAACTTGAATCAAAGAAACATTCTATCATTTTGTTTTTTCGAAACAACAAATTTTTAGTGATGTTTCAAGCGTTCTAAAATGGTACATTTTACGTATTTTAGCGATTTTGACGACTTTTGACTTTGAGAGAAATTTTTTTTTTTTAACAAAATGATATTATGCTTTTTTGATTCAAGCTGAAGAAATTTCAGGTTCGACATATTCAACTTTTTTTTTTAAACTGTGCATGGGACTCAATCCAAAAAAAAACATGTTTTTTGCCATTTTCAAAAAATTATAAATTAAGCAAATTTTTTTTTAATTCACCTTTTTTTATTATTATTCACTAGCAAAAACTGTACATAGAAAAAATTCGCACTAATTTTCGAAGCAATCGGAAAATTTTATGAATTTTCAAATAAAAAAAGAGAACACAAGATATTAACCGATTTCAAATTTTTTTTTTACTTTTTTCGGATAAAAAACCCACAGATTTGTTTCGCTTAGCTCAAACAATTCGACTAATTTGATCATTTTCACTCCGCTCATTCACTCCACTCCCATGCATGGTGAAATTAATCGAATCATTCAAATCGCACCAAAAAAAGTAGTGGTCTGGCATCTCAAAGAATTACACACAAAACATTAAAAGCGGTAAATGTCTTCTCTTTTATTTTAATTTGAAGATTTCTGGGTTATAAAAACTCAAAAATATTCCTCTATTCTTCAAGATATTAATGCGATTTTATGTAAGTAAATTTTGGTTGTACAATTTTTTGTAAATGTGCAAAAAGCATGTTTTTTCAATGCCAGTTTGAATGGAAGAAACATGTCAGTATTTAGCTATATAAAATTATCATTATTTTTAAAGCAATAAAGAGCAATTCCATGCCAAATCATCTGAAGAATTTCAGCTATTGTTAGTAATTTTGATGATAATTCTAGTATCCGTTCTCTTAAGTGTTGAAAGAAAAACACTAAAATAATTTTTGAAAAAATCAGAAAACTTAGGATATTGTTCGTCTATTGTTTACATGGTTTTTCACATTGTGTGCATCGTTTTGGCGTACATTTTTTATTAATTATCGAAGACTAAGGGAGATCCGATTTGGATATTTACAGTGCTTGTAGAGGTCATTGTAAGCTAACTATATAAAAAATGAAGAAAATAAAAAGTGGACCGAACAGGAGACACCTGTCGACTTCAAAATTTGTTTTGTCACAGAAATTTCTAGGAACATAAGCTCTAACAAAGTTATTTTATGTAACGTAATTACACAAAAAGACCCGAATCGAGTGAGTTCTTTTAGAATTTCCACTCCACCCCGTTGTACATTCTTTGGAATTCAAGAAAACGTAATTTTAGTAAAATAAAATTAGCAAATAAAATTATGGAAAATCTTTATTCCGAAAATTTGAAAATCCAAATTTTCAAATTCCCAAAACTAATTAATTGTCGAAAATATGTATTGAGGACATTTCAAATTCCGGAAAATAGTACTTTTGCAAATTTTGGACTTTAAAAATTCGGCAAAATTATGCCATCCAACCCTTATGATTAAAATTGGTTCTGCATGTTGTATTCATGTAGTTGCAGTAATTACAGTACTGCAAGGTGTTAAAGACCTTATTTGTGATAAAAAATGTGGAACTCCCCCTGAAAGGTTAAAGGATGTCCAGGAGGGTGGTTTTGAGGAGGTGAAATATAATCTAATAAGGGTGGAGGGGGTAGAGTGCAGTCCTCTGGAAAGCCGTACACTTGAACAGCGGCTCTGCCTGCAGGCTGCAGCAGTCTTGCGATGCACTTCGGATTGTTCGTGTCTACACGTGCTCTCGTGTTCTACCCGGCCATTTAATCGGGCGTAATAACAGTGATTGGGCGGTAGTAGTTGGCAGCATTGTCGGTATAAAAGAATAAAAACGCTTTCGTTAATGGCTAATGGCCCCAGAGAGGGAGAGTTGTGGGTGGCAACGAGGTGTGGGGATCTGGGGATTTCTACCCATAAGCGTCCAAGGGTTATGGGCGCACCGGAAGTACCTGAAACTATTTTAACAGACCTATTCATTCATTCATTCCCAGCAATTCACAACAAACCTTTTTCTCCCTTTCTCCAGAAATTCTTAAATTTCGAAAGAGTCTCACATTTCCTAGTTCCTGTGATATAAATGGTTGACATTTTTTTTGAATTTCTTGGGTTAGTTGTACCATGAACTATAGGCAAGATGAATTTAGCTCAGTGCCTTGATTTATAGTTACCATTGTTTTTCATAAAAATATAAATTCTCTGTATTCATTGTGCAATATAATAACAATAATTATACTTTGTGTGGAACAAAGGCCCACACATTTTTTAGAAAAGTTTAACAATTATAGAAATTAATTAGAAACATTTTATATTTATTTATTTACTTCGAGTTAAGAAATGTATGTCGTAGTCAATATACTTTTTTCAATTTAAGTTTGATAATCAAATTGATGGTATTCCAAACAAACATAAACAATCATTATCTCAATTTTCCCAAAAAATAAATTTATCACGTTTTGTTCGCTTACTCTTCAATTAAGATAATATATTTTGAAATGCTTCAAATCTTGTGCAAATAATTTAATTATCAATCATACCGACATGGATTCCATGAAATAACAAATTACACTAAATTACTATATGATAATTGTATTATGTAGAAATTATGCGTTTATTTGCTTTCTTCTAGAACTGTTAGTCTTACTAATCTGGTTTAGTTTATCACTATGCCAACTTGATTACGGAGTATTGGTAATGATAAAATTAACCAGGCACTTCTTCAACGAGAAATGTATGGAACAATATTGTATTATGCTTATTTACCAAAATTTTCACTAAAATATAACATGTGGATGCCCTCGTGAAAGTGGGTATATTTCATGTTCGCAGAAAAACTCGGCGACTCATTTTTAAACCTAAAGGGTTCACCTTGGGCTTAAAAAGCCGGAAATTTACCCGGCTATGTGATCCTATACATAACTCCATACGAAGCATAAAAGGCCATTTTCATTCGGACATCCACAAATATTCCTAATTTGTTTATTTTGCAATCATTATTCGGTGAGCGTAAACCAAATATTTTCGGCACTCCTTCCGTAAATGGAAATATTTATTTGCGTATTTTGCGGAGTCTTCTATGTAGAAAATCATAGTTAAAGTTGACACAGATGACACAATGAGTACACGAAGTAACGTTTGAATTTATATGGCTGCTATCTCAATAATGAGTGACAGTAATTGGTCGTCGAGAATTTACATGGTAGTCCTAGAAAATATTCTTATCAAAACATTTTATTAAAAATAAAAATTCTGGAGTGTACATTTAATATTTATAATAAAAATCTCCACTTTAAAGTATAATAACTGAAGAACCACAGAGTTAAAGACTTATAAAAGTTAAAATTTGAATTGCGAAAAGCCTATTGATTAGGAACCTCCAAGGTACTTTTTGGAAAAGTTGGTCGTTGATTGTTTAATGAAGTTTCTTAAAACAAATATATTATTCATGAAAAAAAATATCCTTTAAAATATTTGTTTGGAATATTTGAATCAAGATAAAACTTTTTTGGTTTTGACCAAATTTATTTCAAATCAGGCAGTTAGTCCATGCTCAAGTCACAGAATCATTTGCCACTCAAATTTGACTAGAAATTGTTTTTGTCAAAGTTATGAGTATTTTAATTGCAAAGGATTGAAAACACGGATTCTTAAAAAATTGTCAACAGTTTTCTTAGAATTTCTAGCCCTCTTTCGAAATCCGTTCGAATATTCTTAAAAGGTCTAAAGTAGACAAAATGGCGGCAGGTTTTCTAAAAATATTCAAAGTCAATTCACTCAAAAGCCCCACCGTACCCGTGCCTCGTGCCCGTATCTTGGAAAGAAGAGATCATTTTTTTTGCCTGAAAAACAAACATTCAATTTTTTTGCCAAAGCTACGTAAGCTGCGAAAAAAGTCAAAAGAAAAAATTCTTCCTGGAAAAAAGTTGAAGGGAAGATTTTCTCTTGACACTTATTTATATATCTCGCGTTATTTTCGGAATTTTTGCGAAAATATGTATAAAATTCTATGAAATTAATTTTTTCTCAACAATACAATTTTATAGTGTTACGAAAAAAAGTAAGTTTACAGTTTCAACAACTTTTATATCAAACTTCTTTCTTTGACGTTGATGAAACTGTTAAATTAAGTCCTCTTTTATTTTTTATGATACCAGAAAATAGTATTGTGGAGAAGAAATCAATCTGAAAGTATTTTATAAATATTATCGCAAAAAATTATAACTTTTTTCGTTTAATAGCTTTGTTAATTTACTTTTTTTGCATCTTGTGTCGTTCTGGAAAAAAATGCGAATTTTCGTTTTCTAGACAAAAAATGTCTCTTCTCTCCAACGAATCTTACACGAATCTAGAAAAAAATGAGAAAAAAACGTGTTTTTTTTCTAAATTAACTTTAAATATTTTCAGAAAAAACTGTCGACATTTTGTCAATTTTATACTCCTTAAAAATTTTCCAACGATTCGAAATTAATTCGTTAAATAAATTTGCACTAAAATTGAAATGTTCACAAGTTCATATCTCAGCACCTATACTAAACCGAAAAATTTCAACAAAAATGTGCAAATTGCTTTTCAAGACGCGTGCTCCAACATGTATATCAATTTTGTTGAGAATTTAATTGTTTACAACGCTATAACTTGAAAACAGTTAAATGCACAGAAAAGTGCAAACAGAAAAAAGTATTATCTTCGTTCAATCAAGAATTCCCGTATTATTTATTTAAATAGCACGTTCGTTCCGCAAAACTGCTCCGGCCCAGGTTGCTGATCAATCTCTAGCGACCAGCCCAAGTGAAGAGCCTCACAAAGTCATCATGTGAAGCTCTCCACTCTGGCCCATGTATATCCATTTTTTTTTCTGGCGCCATTCTCTCAATTGACACTTTTTATAAACTACTTGTCGCCACACTTTCCTATCCTGGCATACCTCTCTATCTTCCTTCACGTCGATGCATTTTTTCATGCAAGCTTTTGTGTTTCTATGGCTTCTTATGTCACTTTGAATTAGGGTCTCATTCGCACATTCTAACCATTCCTTTCGCGGTCTGCCTCTGGGCACACTGCCATTTAATTTACCTTGATACACTTGTTTCGTTAGTCGTTCATCTTTCATTCTGTCAACATGTACAAACCATCTCAACGAATTTCTTTCACATGTGTCAACTAGCGTCTCCTCTACACCACATTTTTGAAGATTATTGCTTTTATAGATAATGTATTAATTTAAAAAACTGATTTAAACAATTAACGACTAACTTTTTGAAAAAGTAGATTTCAAACCAAAGTTACCATCTAGAACTCTCAGCATATTATTGGTGACTGGATTGTAAGGAGTATAATTTGAAATTTTATAGCAATTGCCACTTCCGTATTTTTTTTATTCTCATCAATAGAATCATGTTAAAAGAGAACATTTTTTCAAAATTACCTGGAAATTATCAGCATCTTCAAAATGAAATGTCCCCATTAAAATTTGAGGCTTTCCCCACATTTTCCCTGTGTCGAACAAACTTTCGTCAACCATACTAATCAGCGACCTCCAACGTAAACCGGAAGTCGTAGGAAGGAGTACATTGCATGACCAGTATTCTATGGTATACCCATAACCAAGAAAGGAAAAATGACGTTTTTTCTAATTCATAATGAATTGAGAAATTCTCAACAACCTTTGTTTTTCATTTATTAACAGGGTCTACAATTCTTTTGTAACTCGCATTGTATACACTATTTTTTTAGTTTTCAAATAAAAATATGTATAGGAGACAGTTTTTGAATTTTTAAAATAATTTTTTAATAAACGAGGAAGAAATAATTAAACTTTTATAACTAAATTTTCATCCTTTTGAAGCATAGTATGGAAAACAAAATAATTTCAACTGATAAAGTACTTGAGGTTTGAAATTTTAAAAGAATTAAATTAAAAGATAATCAAGGTTAAAAGAAGAAATTGACAATTTCAGAGGTTTTGAATTTGAAAGCGACTGAATACAAGCTCTTTTAATGAAAGCAATTTTTTTAAGTAAGTGCATTTCCTGAAGTAGTATATGTAATTCGAAGCAATTTGCGCGATTCCAGAATTTAAAGTACGTCAAAGTACATAAAAGTTTCATAAATTAAAAAAAAAAGTGCGTGTCGCAAATTTGGTAAACATAATCGATACTAC